>JAVIAB010000025.1:29748840-29913840 GCA_032433765.1 Megaustenia siamemsis | reverse complement strand
GGAACAGATCAACAAAACGGTAGACAACTAAAACAAGTTGACGAATTTAAATATCTAGGAAATCTTGTGACAAACGACAATTCACAAACAGCAGAAATAGACTAAAGATGCATCAAAGCTTGTCAAATCATTGGACAGCTATCACCACTATTGTCCAACAAGGAAAAAACTCGAGTCACAACGGGCACACTACAATACAATCTTCATCCCAACGTTGTGCTACCAACGCCAGACCTGGACGTTACGATTGAAGAAGAATAAACAAAATAACCTCTACTGAGATGAAATGTGTTAGACGCATGACAGGAAACAGCCTGGGAGATAAGAGCAGAAATGAAGAACTGATAGAAAAGCTAGGAGTAATTTCTCCAATTAAATATATAAAGAAACAACAGATAAATTTGTTTGGCCATGTTATAATATAGAAAGATCAAAACACAACACAACGAGCCTTCAATAAACGTTGCGGGAACACCAGACTCGAGGTCCGACCGCGAAAAATATGGATTGGTAATATATTAAAAACACTAGGAAACATAACAGCAGCAAAGGCCAACAGAAAAGCAAAGTACCGTAAGCTATTTCTTCGCTGGACGCTGAAAGACACATGAGGAAGTAAAGAAACAGATCAATATAAAGAACAACAAATGTACGTATTCTCTCGAATAATATAAAGAAGAAACTATGTTTATTTCCTGTATCTGTATTTTAAAAAGAAAGAAAGAAAAAAGACACCTCCATCATTAAAATGAAGCCGTAACAAGTTTGAGTATCTCACTCGTTTCATCGCGCCGTGAGATAAGAAGGATTGAAATCCCCTGGTCAATGTATTTCACGTGCCGACGAGAGCTCTTAACTGTGATTGAGAGCGCGTCCTTAACTTCACTCCCGACTGTGACAGCATGTGGGGTCCCATGTTGCTCGTTTGACAAGAAGAAAATAACATTCTTACGCCAGCGCGGTAAGCTCAATGAAAACCAGAACTCAAATCATGAATTTTCTTCTCAGACTTCTCATTTCAAGCGGTGAGTTACCAGATAGTGCTTTTCTCTGTTTACATTTCACCTCCGGCACTTAACTTTCCCTGGCATTATAATTTCTCCATTTTTGTTGTAAAAGACCGCGTGAAATCGATGTCCATTTTCATTACTTCTATAAATAGATCTTTTTATCCATTCAAATTGTGTTTCGCTTATTTATTTTCGTTTTGTGAAAGGAAAAATATATTTTCGACCATAGAATCAAATTGTATTCTCAAAAATGCTTTCTTGATTTTCAAATTAGTCTGAAGTGTGACCACATTATCTGGCCAGTTGTTATTGTTTTCTGTAACTGAATGTTGTTGTAGCCACTTATTTTATTATTAATATTCACTTGTTACTTTTATTAGTACTTTTTTCCTGTTCGTACTAAATTCCACTGAAGAACACGCTTTCCAAATTTTCCTGCCACTTTTCGAACCTTCTGCGTATGTAATGCATCTTTGTGATTTCTGTCTCAAGATCTTGTCTCTATCTGTTTCTAGGTTTTGTTGCTATCTGTTTCTAGTTTTGTCTCTATCTGTTTCTAGGTTTTGTCTCTATCTGTTTCTAGGTTTTGTCTCTATCTGTTTCTTGGTTTTGACTCTATTTGTTTCATAGCTTTGCCTCTATCTGTTTCTAGGTTGTGTCTCTATCTGTTTCTTGGTTGTGACTCTTATTTGTTTCATAGCTTTGCCTCTATCTGTTTCTAGGTTTTGTCTCTATCTGTTTCTTGGTTGTGACTCTTATTTGTTTCATAGCTTTGCCTCTATCTGTTTCTAGGTTTTGTCTCTATCTGTTTCTAAGATTTTCAGAATCTTGTCTCAGTTTCAAGGTTTTGTCTTTATTTCTAGGTTTTGTTTTAATTTGTTTCTAGATTCTGTCTCTGATTTTAAGTTGTCTATCTGTTTGTATGTTTACTCTTTGTTTATAGGTTTTGTCTCCATCAGCTTTTAGCTTGTTATGTCTCTATTTCTAGGTTTTGTTTCTAGCTTGTGTCTCTATTTCCAGGTTTTTTTCTATATTTCTAGGTTTTGTCTCTATTTCTAGATTTTGTTTTAATCTGTTTCTATGTTTTGTCTCTGTTTCTAGGTTTTCCAATTTTCTTTTTCTTGACAACCTCCACATGAACATATCATACAGATTATATAAGTTTTCCTTAATTCCAAGGACTTTTTTTAAATTGGACTTTTAAGCTTTAAAATGTAATTTGTTTGAGAAAGCACACCATTTGTGTAACTTTCTGTATCTACTTTTATTTAAAATATGTATATAGAAATGCAAAAAAAAAAAAAATTAATCTCCGTATAAAAGTGCCAACCAATCAAATCATAACAAACCTACATTTTAACTTGACTATAAATATTGTGGCGATTCATGATTATACAAAGAAGTTACGACCGTGCTTTTCTGTTGCCTTCCATCGGTTTTTTTTTACGGTTGGCTCCGCTAGCCTTTGACTAAAAAGTCTCACCCACAAGCAGTGGGGTTGTTTTACTTCGGGGTCATTTTTTTGACCATGTAATGAGAAGAGAACATCTGGAATATATTGTAACAACTGGAAAAATTGAGGGACGAAGAGAAAGAAGGAAGCAAAGAGAAAAAATACCAGACAGCTTAAAAGTCTTGGCAGAAGGTCAACAACATAAATGATAAATAACTGTCGTGATCGAAAGTTGTGGAGAGACATGATCACCTACGCCAGCAGGCCCGGTACTTGATGAGGATGATGATACATATCGAGGCCAACAAATCACACGAACACACATACATTAACATTGTAAGTTCAACTCAAATTTGTCAATGGCTATAATGGTCTTGTGTAGCCTAGAAGATGTAATCAGAGGCTTAACTGATTGTATCCAACCTTCGAAGACGTCATAGGCGAAGACTGTCGTATTCAGGCATGTCTAAATGTTACATCTATAACCTCTAAGTGTGGGTGGAAACGAGCGTTTCTGTTCAAGGTGACATGTGAGTACAAGGGCAATTATTTTCTCCAGTAGCTTGCTCGCAGTGTTCTGCATCGTGATGATTCTGTAGGCACGGATCTGAGAATGGTCATTGTTTGTCTTCGGTAGCGGTAGGAAGTATAGTTCGTTCCGAAATTCGTGCCCACAGAATTGATCAATTATCTTGGAAACTGTTTAATGAATTTCTGAAATTCTTTTTCACGAAATCTAATTTTTCAACGACCTTAAAATTGTATATAATTTAAGCACAAAAGTAGTCTGAATTTTACACAAATCGTTTTTTGTTATATAATTTTAGGAAAATATCAAACCGTGTTCTCTAAACATTAGATTTTACTATAAATTATGTACTACAAACCTCTCAATGTATTGCGTCTTACAAGTTACGGTTCAGTGCGCACGATATGGTGCTAAGATTGTGTGGAGAGCACGTGAAATTTGTCTTTTTAAACGGAGATTTAATTACAACAAATGTGGGTATTGTAAAATCCTAAAAATTAGAATAACCAAGAGAATCATATTTTTATAAACATCAAAAAAGAAGCAAATCTTTCCTAAATGCATGACAGTAGGGGAAAAAAATCAGACTTAAGGTCGGTAAAAAAAAAATAAGATTTCATGAAAAAGAATAACAGAAATTCATCAAACAGTTTCCGAGACAATTAATCAACTCTGTGGGCACGAATTTGTGAACGAACTGTAGCTGTGTAGCCACTCCCCCCTTAATCTGGCCACTCTGAATGCTGGCATTAAACTCGTTGGCCAATTTTGTCAAGTCGTCGTCAGCTAAATCGCCTATGTCGGCGAACCTAGTCTTGTTGCATTATTTTTATTCTTCGTATTGACTCAAGAAGAAAGAAAAATAACCACTACCGAAATTAAATGCGTCAGACGAATAAGAGGAAACAGCCTGAGAGATAAGATCAGAAATGAAGAACGGATAAAAAAAAGCTAAGAATAATCCTCACCATATTATACATTTTGGATTTAGGAAAAACAGTGAGACAATGTGGAAAGATAATCAATAACCTAAGATATGCTGACGATACTGTTATACTAGCAGAGAATCCTAAAGATCTACAACAATTACGTAATGAAATAAACATGACAAACAACAAATATGGATTAGATATCAAAAAGACTACAACTATGATCATAAATAAAGAAAATGCTCAAAACCCACAAGTGGATATCAAAATTGAAGGAATAGACATGGAGACAGTTCAGAACTACAACTACCTTGGACATACTATGAAAAATGTACAACTGAAATAAACAAAAGAATATGAATGGCAAAAAGTAATTTTAATGCCATGAAGAACATACTAACATCAAAACAAATAACACCAGGGCTAAAACTAAGAATAGCAAAATGTTACATCTTTTCATTATTCTTATATGGTGCAGAAACATGGGCATTAGACAAGAAAACAGAACAGAGAATTAAAGCCTTTGAAATGTGGATATATAGAAGAATAGGTAGAATTTGATGGAAAGAAAAGAAAACAAACTATGAAGTCTTAAAACAACTAAAAATGAAAAGAGAACTACTAACCACAATTCAAACAAAATAAATGCGATTTTTGGGGCATGTTAAAAGGCACAACAATCTACTAAAAGCAATCTTGGAGGGGAAAATACAAGGTAAAAGAGTCAGAGGCAGACCAAGACTAACATGGACGAGTAACATCAAAAGATGGACAAATCAGCCTATAACAACCTGCACCATCAAAGCAAGAGACAGAGCAGAATGACCCTGCATTGTAGCTAACCTTCGTTGCGGAGACGGCACTCGATGATGATGAGTGGGACAAAAGAAGCCATTTTCATTATGATGACATTAATATAAAAGTACACAGAAGTAAACAAACCAATATATGCCTGCGTCATAGACTACACCAAAGCTTTTGATAGAGTACATCATAAACATCACATGGACTGCCAAAACGATATAAATCGAGATGGCACAGACATACGACTAATATGTATTCTATACTGGGAGCAAACAGCAATAATAAAATACAACAAAGAGAACTCTACACCCATTGATATAAAAAGAGGAGTAAGACAGGGATGCATCCTATCACCAAGCTTGTTCAATCTATACAATAAGCAAATCTTTAAAAACATCACAGCCTGGCTTAAATATTCATCATCATCATCAAGTACCGGGCCTGCTGGTGTAGGTGATCATGTCTCTCCACAACTTTCGATCTCGGCAGCTATTTATCATTTCTGTTGTTGACTTTCTGCCAAGCCATTCTCTTAGCTGTATGTTATTCTTTCTCTTTGCTTCCCTCTACCTCTTCGTCCCTTAATTTTCCCAGTTGTTACAATATATTCCAGTTGTTCTCTTCTCATTACATGGCCAAAAAATGATGATTGTTTCTTCCTAATATTGGAAATTAGCTCTCTTTTTGCTTTGGCCTCTCTCAGAACAACTTCATTACTCTTCTTAGCTGTCCATGGTACTCTCAACATACTTCTGTAAAACCACATTTCTACAGACTCCAGTGATTTTCTTGTGTGTTGTCCTATTGTCCATGATTCGCATCCATATATTAAGACTGGCTCTACGTAACATTTAAGAACATTTTTTCTTGTTTCTATTGTCAAAAAATGGATTGCATAGTACATGTATCTTCCTCATTTTTTTGGAAAGCTGCTTTTGCTTGAGCCATTCTGCATCTCACCTCTTTTGTACATCTTCCGTCTGAGGTTAACAAAGTTTCCAAATATTTAAATTCATTTACCTGTTTTAATATTGTTCCACTTGTCCTTATTTTGCACTGAGGTGATGCCTTTTTTTTTTTTTTTGTTAATACCATTACTTCTGCCTTTTTGTTATTAAGGCTGAGTCCTTTATTTTTGCTTTCTTTCACTACAATGTCCAACATTTCTTGTAACTCATTTACACTTTTAGCGATTAAGACTGTATCATCAGCATATCTTAGATTATTTATATTATGACCTCCAATTGCTATTCCAGGCATGCCCCTTATGAATCTTAAAATAATCTCACTATAAATATTAAACAAATCTGGTGACAGCACACAACCTTGTCTAACACCCTGTTCTATTTGTTGAAACATTCTCAATTGGTTTCCAGTTCTTATGGCCGCTGTTTGTTGCCAGTACATGTTCTTTATTATTCTTAGATCTTTGCTGTCTATGTTTATGCTTTCTAAAATTGTGATTATTTCTTGTTGCTTTACTTTGTTAAATGCCTTTGTGTAATCTATGAAACATAGGTATAGATCTGTTTTCACCTCTATGGCTCTTTCTACTAAAGATCTTATGATATAAATGGCATTGCTTGTTCCTTTATCACTAACAAAACCACACTGTTCATCGCTAATTTCTGGACCGATTTTGTTTCGCACTCTTCGCATGCTGATTCTTAGTAATATCTTTGTCATATGACTCATAAGGCTTATTGTGCGATGATCATTGCATTCAATCGCACCCGATTTTTTTGGTAGGGCTATGAATATTGATTTGAGCATGTCGTCTGGTATATATCCGCTGTTGTAGATATCATTCAATATTTGTGTTATTATTTCTATTCCAAAATCACCCATGGCTTCAATCTCTTCTTTAGTTATATTATCTGGTCCAGGAGCTTTGCCTGCTTTCATATTGCGCAAGGCATCTTCCACTTCTTCTCTGAGTATTTCTGGTCCTTCTCCATTATCCTTAATATTTACTTCCGTTCGTTCATCATTATAAAGATCTTTAATGTATTCTGTCCATCGTTCCCTTATGCTTTCTTGATCAATCAACAGTTCTCCTTCCTTTGATCTTAGACATCCATTTTTTAATGCGTTTTTCTTCCTGTTAATTCCTCAGTTTGTTTGTATATAGCTTTAGCATCTCCTTTTTGTTGCATTTCAATCTCTTTGCATCTCTCTTTTAGCCATGCTTCTTTTGCATCATTGCATTTTACTACAATTTCTTTATTTAATCTCTTATACTCATCTTTATTTCCTTTATTTCGTCTTCTTGTATCCATTAGCTGCAAAATATCATCTGTCATCCATTTCTTTCTTGAATTTGTCCTCACTGGTGGTATGAACTCTTTTGATGTTTGTTGCATTGACTCTTTTATCATTTCCCACTATTCATCAATGGGTTTTACTAATTCCCTAAAAATTAGTAGGAGCCGCGATAGCTCAGTGGTTAGTGAACTGGACTACTACGGACAAGGGGTAGGGTTCGATCCCAACCGACGGCTCCGGGTTCACCCAGCCTTAAATGGGTACCGGATTTTTTCTGGGAAAGTAAAAGCAGCACGGGCGTAATACCGACCACATTACCCCAAAATCATGTGCTGAAGGTCTGTAAAATATAGGGTCACTAACATCATATTTCCCTATACGCCACTTGGCGTGACGGGGGTACTTTACTTACTTTTTACTTACTATTCATCAATGCTTTGTATCTTCTCTATTGCATTGTACCGGTTCTGAATTGTGATTTTATATTTGTCTTGCAGCTTTTTGTCTGATTTTAGTAAATCTAAATCTAACTTGATGTTAGCTGAGGCTCGTTTTGTTGTTCTTAATTTTACTCTAAGCTTTCCCACAACTGGTACATGATCACTATTGCAATCTGTCCCTGGTGTAGTTTTCACACACATCAAACTGTTTCTAAATCTATTGCTTATCATTATATAATCAATTTGATTACGTGCGTTGTCCCCTGGGCTGTTCCATGTCCACAGACGTCTTGGATGTTGCTTAAACCAGGTGTTTCCTATCATCATGTTGTGTGTTCTTGCCCAGTCAATATGTTTCTCGCCTCTTTCATTCCTCTCGCCTAAGCAATAATGACCAACTACTTCCTCAACTCTTTCCTTTCCTACTTTTGCATTAAAATCCCCTATAACTATGGTGTTTTCATGTGGTTTGCATTTTTGAAGTGCCTCATTTATCTCGTCGTAAAATTTATCAATTGTTTCCACTAGACTGTCTGCTGTTGGTGCATAAGCTTGTATAAGATTTATGTCTATGGCATTCCATTCAATTTCACTAAAAGGACTCTGTCCTTTTTTCACTGTTCTTGCTCTTTCTGCATCCAAGATGATACCTACTCCTCTTTGGTGTTCAGTACCTCCAGAATAGATTATTTTATGTTTATCAGAATACATTTCCCCCGATCCGGTGTATCTCATTTCGCAGAGTCCCAGTAATTGTAAACCCATTCTTTTCATTTATTGTATGATGTTTTCTAGTTTACCCTTCTGCATGGGTATACTCACATTCCAAGTACCTATCTTTAGAGTTTGTTTTATCTTTATTTTGCTTACAGTAGCTTGATGACGATCGGGTATCACCTGTAGCACATGATGTCCCCTACCGAACGAGGGTTTTCCCTTAACGTTGTTGTCGTTATTTCTATTGTTGTGGCGATTCATGATTGTACAAAGAAGTTACGACGGTGGTTTTATGTTGCCTTCCGTCGGTTTGTTTATGGTTGGCTCCGCTAGCATTTGACTAAAAAGTCTCACCCACAAGGCAGTGGGGTTGTTTTACTTCGGGGTACTCTCCCTTAGCCTTTTACTCTCCCGAGCTTACCTGCAAAGGCAGCATGGCAGCCACAGGTTGTACTGTTTACTGCATACAGTAGCAGGTAAAATTACCTGACCTGACCAACATGGATGGCTGAAAGATTAATGGAAAAATAATCAATAACCTAAGATATGCTAATGATACTGTACTACTAGCAGAAAATCCTAAAGATCTACAACAATTACTTAATGAAATAAACATGACAGGCAAAAAAAAATATGGATTATATGTGAATATCAAAAAGACTAAAAAACTATGATCATAAACAAAAAAATACTCAAAACCTAGAAATAAATATCAAATTTTTAGGAACAGACTTGTAGATAGTGCAGAACTACAACTACCTTGGACATACTATAACCAGTGATGGAAAATGTACAACTGAAATAAACGAAAGAATAGAAATGGCAAAAAGTACTTTTAATGCAATTAAAAGTATACTAACATCAAAACAAATAACAGCAGGGAACTAAGAATAGCAAAATGTTATATTTTTTCAATATTCTTGTATGGTGTCGAAACATGGACATTAGACAAGAATACAGAACAGAAAACTGAACTTTGGAAATGTGGATCTATAGAAAAGATAATGAAGAAGTGGATGGAAAGAAAGACACAGCAGACAAATTGGAAGGGAAAATACAAAGTAATAGAGACAGAGGCAAAGAAAGACATAAATTGGACGAGTAACATCAAAAGGTGGACAGTTTAGCCTTTGACAACCTGCACCATCAAAGCAATAGACAGAGCAGAATGGCGCTGTTTGGTAGCCAACCTTCGATGCGGAGACGGCACACAATGAATTAATGAATTATCATACATAAAGAAACATCGGATAAAATTGCTTGGCCGCGAGATAATACAGACAGATTAAAATACAAAACAGCGATCCTTTAATAAACTAATAAACGTTGCGAGAACACCAGATTCAAGGGTCGATCACGAAAAAGAATAATTGATGGAATATTTGAAACATTAGAAAACATAACACCAGGAGAGACAAGCAGAAGAGCAAAATATCTGAAACTATATCTTTGAATTTTGGTATTCGTATCTTTGTCCATTAGGATTCTCAATTTTTTTTTCTCCTCTCGACGCTGAAAAGCAAATGAGGAAGAAAAGTAAAAGGATGGCAATAAGACGTAACCAACACAACAGGCTTGTCATAACAGAAACAAATACAAGGTGTTTATGTAATTATTTGTAGGAATAAAAACCGTTCAGATGGACCACGAACAGTGTCAGAATATACAAACAGCACAATACGACAATAGGGAAGGGTCAAGGTTGAAATCCCGGAACTGGCGGTTTTATTACAGGGTCTACAGATGGGTACTAGAGATTTGTTTCAGGGTCTACAGATGGGTACTAGAGATTTGTTTCAGGGTCTACAGATGGGTACTAGAGATTTGTTTCAGGGTCTACAGATGGGTACTATAAAATGTTTCATAAGTCGTGCCCAACTTTAAAAATCAATATCTTTTAAACCGCTTTTTTAATTTTTTCAAAATTTGCATGTATAGTTATAATGATTAGAACCCAACAGGGAATTAATTTCATTAAAAACAAACATTTGGTTATTATTATTGCTTATTTGATTTATATAAATTTATAACGACCCATTGATGTAGTCAAAACTTAGTGTTTACAGTATTTAAGTTAAAAATAGCGATTACAAATCCAAACACGGTCCAATTTACGATTTTTCACGCTTTCCGCGTGAGTTTTCTGACACAATTAGAAACTTGTAGTAAACACGAGACATTGTGTGTTCCATTTCCGTTAATTCAGCGGCGTAACGTGGAACAATAACATTTATCAAGAGTCTTAAAATGAAATTCTGCAGTTTACAAAACATCGCAATAAAAATGTATGCCTATTTTTGCAAAGAGGCTCAACGAGGAAGATTATTTCATTCTTTAGAAAACCCTGAGAATAGGACAAGACACATTTTGGATTTATCTAAACGGTCATTTAATCGCTGGATTCAAGCACGTGACCGTCAATGTTCCAAATATACAAAATCACAAGGAAGAGCAAAAAATGTTGGATAATTTCGACAGTGAACTTATTAGAAGTGAAATTCGCAAAATGTTGGGTATGAATGAAACTGTTACAATAAGAAAATTAAAAGTATCGCTGAAAAAGAACAACAGTATTGAAATATCAAAGTCTACATTATGGAGGAATGTGAGAGCTGCAGGCTTTACATTCAGAAAGTATTCCAATGGACGAAACATCATCTGTGAGAAGCCACATATAGTAGTCATGAGAAGCAAGTACTTACGTGAAGTAAAAGAGGTGCGCAAGCAAGGTTATGATATTGTGTACTTGGATGAAACATGGATCAATGCTCACCACACTAACCAAGGGAAAGGCAGTCATCAGATGGAAAGATTAAGAGATTAATACCTAGCAGCAAAGGACAGCGCTTGATAATTGCTCATGCAGGTAGTCGACAACATGGACTAATACAGAATGCAGAGCTCATTTTTCTTTCAAAATCCATAGACAATCGGGATTATCACTCTGAGATGAATGGTCACATATTTAGACATTGGATTGAAAATTCTGTTCTCCCAGCACTAGATCGACCATCTTGCCTAATAATGGACAATGCAGCGTACCACAACATTGTTGCACTTGAAGATAAAGTCCCGACGTCATCCAGTACAAAAGATGCTATTAAGATATGGCTCACAAAGGAGCACATACAATTTAATAACATGTACTTAAAACCTGAATTACTATCTCTAGTAAAGCAAAAACAGAGGACAAAGATTTTTCAAATAGATAAGATTATCCAAGAGCACGGTCATATAAGTTTGAGGCTGCCACCTTACCATGCTCATTTAAATCCAATAGAACTAATCTGGGCAAAATTAAAAGGACAAGTGGCAGATGAAATACAACATTCAAAATATGCGATGTAAAGACTCTTGCTAATCTCGCTTTATTAAATATAGACAAAGATTATTGGGCTAAATGTGAAGACCACGTCTTAAAACAGGAAGAAGAATATTGGAAAAATGATGGTTTGTGGAATGTTCAACCCCAAACAGTTATTAATCTTTTAGACTCGTCTGATTCAGAATGAAAGTATATAGCCCCCACAATGTTGGCCCCTATATTACCTTAAATTATTTCAACAAACGGTCCTTTTCAGGACCACACAACTATGAAAATTGGACATACAGGTATACCTTGATATTATTATCGTCCGTCCTCGAACTGAGCAGACAATAATTATCCTGGTGTTTTGTTTTATCCAGTTATTTCCCCATTACGGCCACGCCTTTACCTAGTGAAAATTAATCGTAGACCAGCAACTACGGTAATTTCTATTCTTTAGGGCTTCACAATTTACAATTTTGACAAACATCAAAGAAATATCGCCGCTTTAAGAAAACTGCAGCTGCAAGATATTTGTTAAATATACATTTAAAGGGTCTTTTGCATTCTAATAACATTTGGAAAATTTCAAAAGTATTTAACAAACGGTTAGAGAGTAATAGCGTTTTGAAGTTGGGCAAATGTTTTGAAACGAGCTATAGAGATTTGTTTCAGGGTCTTATAGATGGGTACTAGAGATTTGTTTCAGGGTCTATAGATGGGTAATAGAGATTTGTTTCAGGGTCTTATAGATGGGTACTAGAGATTTGTTTCAGGGTCTATAGATGGGTAATAGAGATTTGTTTCAGGGTCTATAGATGGGTACTAGAGATTTGTTTCAGGGTCTTATAGATGGGTACTAGAGATTTGTTTCAGGGTCTACAAATGGGTACTTGAGATTTGTTTCAGGGTCTATAGATGGGTACTAGAGATTTGTTTCAGGGTCTATAGATGGATCTCTAGAGATTTGTTTCAGGGTCTATAGATGGATCTCTAGAGATTTGTTTCATGGTCTTTAGATGGATCTCTAGACATTTGTTTCAGGGTCTATAGATGGATCTCTAGTGATTTGTTTCAGGGTCTATAGATGGATCTCTAGAGGTTTGTTTCAGGATCTACAGATGGGTACTAGAGATTTGTTTCAGGGTCTATAGATGGATCTCTAGAGATTTGTTTCAGGATCTACAGATGGGTACTAGAGATTTTTTTCAGGGTCTATAGATGGATCTCTAGAGATTTGTTTCAGGATCTACAGATGGGTACTAGAGATTTGTTTCAGGGTCTACAGATGGGTACTTGAGATTTGTTTCAGGGTCGATAGATGGGTACTAGAGATTTGTTTCAGGGTCTATAGATGGATCTCTAGAGATTTGTTTCAGGGTCTATAGATGGATCTCTAGAGATTTGTTTCAGGGTCTTTAGATGGATCTCTAGACATTTGTTTCAGGGTCTATAGATGGATCTCTAGTGATTTGTTTCAGGGTCTATAGATGGATCTCTAGAGGTTTGTTTCAGGGTCTATAGATGGGTACTAGAGATTTGTTTCAGGGTCTATAGATGGATCTCTAGAGATTTGTTTCAGGGTCTATAGATGGGTACTAGAGATTTATTTCAGGGTCTATAGATGGGTAATAGAGTTTTTTTCAGGGTCAACAGATGGGTACTAGAGATTTGTTTCAGGGTCTACAGATGGGTACTAGAGATTTGTTTCAGGGTCTATAGATGGGTACTAGAGATTTGTTTCAGGGTCTTATAGATGGGTACTAGAGATTTGTTTCAGGGTCTTATAGATGGGTACTAGAGATTTGTTTCAGGGTCTATAGATGGGTAATAGAGATTTGTTTCAGGGTCTTATAGATGGGTACTAGAGATTTGTTTCAGGGTCTATAGATGGGTAATAGAGATTTGTTTCAGGGTCTATAGATGGGTACTAGAGATTTGTTTCAGGGTCTTATAGATGGGTACTAGAGATTTGTTTCAGGGTCTACAAATGGGTACTTGAGATTTGTTTCAGGGTCTATAGATGGGTACTAGAGATTTGTTTCAGGGTCTATAGATGGATCTCTAGAGATTTGTTTCAGGGTCTATAGATGGATCTCTAGAGATTTGTTTCATGGTCTTTAGATGGATCTCTAGACATTTGTTTCAGGGTCTATAGATGGATCTCTAGTGATTTGTTTCAGGGTCTATAGATGGATCTCTAGAGGTTTGTTTCAGGATCTACAGATGGGTACTAGAGATTTGTTTCAGGGTCTATAGATGGATCTCTAGAGATTTGTTTCAGGATCTACAGATGGGTACTAGAGATTTTTTTCAGGGTCTATAGATGGATCTCTAGAGATTTGTTTCAGGATCTACAGATGGGTACTAGAGATTTGTTTCAGGGTCTACAGATGGGTACTTGAGATTTGTTTCAGGGTCTATAGATGGGTACTAGAGATTTGTTTCAGGGTCTATAGATGGATCTCTAGAGATTTGTTTCAGGGTCTATAGATGGATCTCTAGAGATTTGTTTCAGGGTCTTTAGATGGATCTCTAGACATTTGTTTCAGGGTCTATAGATGGATCTCTAGTGATTTGTTTCAGGGTCTATAGATGGATCTCTAGAGGTTTGTTTCAGGGTCTATAGATGGGTACTAGAGATTTGTTTCAGGGTCTATAGATGGATCTCTAGAGATTTGTTTCAGGGTCTATAGATGGGTACTAGAGATTTATTTCAGGGTCTATAGATGGGTAATAGAGTTTTTTTCAGGGTCAACAGATGGGTACTAGAGATTTGTTTCAGGGTCTACAGATGGGTACTAGAGATTTGTTTCAGGGTCTATAGATGGGTACTAGAGATTTGTTTCAGGGTCTTATAGATGGGTACTAGAGATTTGTTTCAGGGTCTACAAATGGGTACTTGAGATTTGTTTCAGGGTCTATAGATGGGTTCTAGAGATTTGTTTCAGGGTCTATAGATGGATCTCTAGAGATTTGTTTCAGGGTCTATAGATGGATCTCTAGAGATTTGTTTCAGGGTCTTTAGATAGATCTCTAGACATTTGTTTCAGGGTCTATAGATGGGTACTAGAGATTTTTTTCAGGGTCTATAGATGGATCTCTAGAGGTTTGTTTCAGGGTCTATAGATGGGTACTAGAGATTTTTTTCAGGGTCTATAGATGGATCTCTAGAGGTTTGTTTCAGGGTCTATAGATGGGTACTAGAGATTTTTTTCAGGGTCTATAGATGGATCTCTAGAGATTTGTTTCACGGTCTTTAGATGGATCTCTAGACATTTGTTTCAGGGTCTATAGATGGATCTCTAGTTATTTGTTTTAGGGTCTATAGATGGATCTCTAGAGGTTTGTTTCAGGGTCTATAGATGGGTACTAGAGATTTGTTTCAGGGTCTATAGATGGATCTCTAGAGATTTGTTTCAGGATCTATAGATGGGTATTAGAGATTTGTTTCAGGGTCTACAGATCGGTACTAGAGATTTGTTTCAGGGTCTACAGATGGGTACTAGAGATTGGTTTCAGGATCTACAGATGGGTACTAGAGATTTGTTTCAGGATCTACAGATGGGTACTAGAGATTTGTTTCAGGGTCTACAGATGGGTACTAGAGGTTTGTTTCAGGATCACAGATGGGTACTAGAGATTTGTTTCAGGATCTACAGATGGGTACTAGAGATTTGTTTCAGTGTCTACAGATGGGTACTAGAGGTTTGTTTCAGGATCACAGATGGGTACTAGAGGTTTGTTTCAGGATCTACAGATGGGTACTAGAGATTTGTTTCAGTGTCTACAGATGGGTACTAGAGATTAGTTTCAGGTCTACAGATGGGTACTAGAGATTGGTTTCAGGGTCTACAGATGGGTACTAGAGATTTGTTTCAGGGTCTAAAGATGGGTACTAGAGATTTGTTTCAGGGTCTACAGATGGGTACTAGAGATTTGTTTCAGGGTCTACAGATGGGTACTAGAGATTTGTTTCAGGGTCTACAGATGGGTACTAGAGATTTGTTTCAGTGTCTACAGATGGGTACTAGAGATTTGTTTCAGGGTCTACAGATGGGTACTAGAGATTTGTTTCAGGGTCTACAGATGGGTACTAGAGATTTGTTTCAGGATCTACAGATGGGTACTAGAGGTTTGTTTCAGGATCTACAGATGGGTACTAGAGGTTTGTTTCAGGATCTACAGATGGGTACTAGAGATTTGTTTCAGTGTCTACAGATGAGTACTAGAGATTAGTTTCAGGGTCTACAGATGGGTACTAGAGATTGGTTTCAGGGTCTATAGATGGGTACTAGAGATTTGTTTCAGGGTCTACAGATGGGTACTAGAGATTTGTTTCAGGGTCTACAGATGGGTACTAGAGATTTGTTTCAGGGTCTACAGATGGGTACTAGAGATTTGTTTCAGGGTCTACAGATGGGTACTATAGATTTGTTTCAGTGTCTACAGATGGGTACTAGAGATTTGTTTCAGGGTCTACAGATGGGTACTAGAGATTTGTTTCAGCGTCTATAGATGGGTACTAGAGATTTGTTTCAGGGTCTATAGATGGGTACTAGAGATTTGTTTCAGGGTCTACAGATGGGTACTAGAGATTTGTTTCAGGGTCTATAGATGGGTACTAGAGATTTGTTTCAGGGTCTATAGATGGGTACTAGAGATTTGTTTCAGGGTCTATAGATGGGTACTTGAGATTTGTTTCGGGGTCTTATGGTCGGTACCAGATATTTGTTTTACAAGTAAAGATAACCTGGCATTTCACCGACAACATCACCCAATTCTGTGCCGTGGTTCTGGAAACAAAATGGTGACTCTATAGCTTGTTTCATAACTCGTACCCAACTTTTAAAATCGATAGCTTTTTAACAGCTTGTTGTAAGTTGTTCAAAATTTGCATGTAAAGTTATAATGATTAGAACCCAACAGGGAATTAATTTCATTTAAAAAAACATTTGATTATTATTGTTGCTTATTTGATTTATATAAATTTTTAACGACCCATTGATGTAGTCAAAACTTAATGTTTACAGTATTTTAAGTTAAAAATAGCGAGTAAAAATCCATACACGCTAAAATTGACGTGTTTGCACGCTTTTACCGTGGTTTTTTTGACACAATTAGACACTTGTAAAAACACGAGAAATTGTGTGTTCCATTTCCGTTCATTCATAGGTGGACACGTGGAACGATAACATTTATCATGAGTCTTAAATGAAATTCTGCAGTTTACAAAACATCGCAATAAAAATGTATGACTATTTTTGCAAAGAGGCTAAACGAGGAAAATTATTTCATTCTTTAGAAAACCCTGAGAATAGGACAAGACACATTTTGGATTTATCTAAACGGTCATTTAATCGCTGGATTCAAGCACGTGACCGTCAATGTTCAAAATATACAAAATCACAAGGAAGAGCACAAATGTTGGATAATTTCGACAGTGAACTTATTAGAAGTGAAATTCGCAAAATGTTGGGTATGAATGAAACTGTTACAATAAGAAAATTAAAAGTATCGCTGAAAAAGAACAACAGTATTGAAATATCAAAGTCTACATTATGGAGGAATGTGAGAGCTGCAGGCTTTACATTCAGAAAGCATTCAAATGGACGAAACATCATCTGTGAGAAGCCACATATAGTAGTCATGAGAAGCAAGTACTTACGTGAAGTAAAAGAGGTGCGCAAGCAAGGTTATGATATTGTGTACTTGGATGAAACATGGATCAATGCTCACCACACTAACCAAAGGGAATGGCAGTCATCAGATGGAAAGATTAAGAGATTAATACCTAGCAGCAAAGGACAGCGCTTGATAATTGCTCATGCAGGTAGTCGACAACATGGACTAATACAGAATGCAGAGCTCATTTTTCTTTCAAAATCCATAGACAATCGGGATTATCACTCTGAGATGAATGGTCACATATTTAGACATTGGATTGAAAATTCTGTTCTCCCATCACTAGATCGACCATCTTGCCTAATAATGGACAATGCAGCGAACCACAACATTGTTGCACTTGAAGATAAAGTCCCGACGTCATCCAGTACAAAAGATGCTATTAAGATATGGCTCACAAAGGAGCACATACAATTTAATAACATGTACTTAAAACCTGAATTACTATCTCTAGTAAAGCAAAAACAAAGGGCAAAGATTTTTCAAATAGATAAGATTATCCAAGAGCACGGTCATATAAGTTTGAGGCTGCCACCTTACCATGCTCATTTAAATCCAATAGAACTAATCTGGGCAAAATTAAAAGGACAAGTGGCAGATGAAAATACAACATTCAAAATATGCGATGTAAAGACTCTTGCTAATCTCGCTTTATTAAATATAGACAAAGATTATTGAGCTAAATGTGAAGACCACGTCTTAAAACAGGAAGAGGAATATTGGAAAAATGATGGTTTGTGGAATGTTCAACCCCAAACAGTTATTAATCTTTTAGACTCGTCTGATTCAGAATGAAAGTATATAGCCCCCACAATGTTGGCCCTATATTACCTTAAATTAGTTCAACAAACGGTCCTTTTCAGGACCACACAACTATGAAAATTGGACATACAGGTATACCTTGATATTATCGTCCGTCCTCGAACTGAGAAGACAATAATTCTCCTGGTGTTTTGTCTTATTAGGTTATTTCCCCATTACGGCCACGCCTTTACCTAGTGAAAATTAATCATAGACCAGTAACTACGGTAATTTCTATTATTTAGGGGTTCACAATTTACAATTTTGACAAACATCAAAGAAATATCGCCGCTTTAAGAAAACTGCAGCTGCAAGATATTTGTTAAATATACATTTAAAGGGTCTTTTGCATTCTAATAACATTTGGAAAATGTCAACAGTTTTTAACAAACGGTTACTGAGTAATAGCGTTTTGAAGTTGGGCACGTGATTTGAAACGAGCTATTGAGGGAAAATGATATATGTAAACCACAATGTACTCCATACACTTAGTTGGGCTTGCATGGAATATATTCACAAATCAAGGACATCACTGTAGATGGGAGGGTAGCGTGCAGGGATGGAATCATCATCAGTGTCATCGTCATCAGTTTCATCATCATCATCATCAGTGTCATAATCATCATAAGTGTCATCATCATCTGTGTCATCATCATCATCATCAGTGTCATCATCATCATCATCAGTGTCATAATCATTATCATCATCAGTGTCATCATCATCATCATCAGTGTCATCATCATCATCAGCGTCATCATCATTATGAATTATCATTCATGCTGTCGTAGGCGATCATGTCTCTCCACAACTTTTGATCTTGATAGTTATTTATCATTTCTGTTGTTGACCTGCTGCCAAGCCATTCTCTTAAGATGTCTGGTATCTTTTCTCTTTGCTTTCCTCAATCTCTTCGTCCCTCAATTTTTCCAGTTGTTACATTATATTCCAGTTGTTCTCTTCTCCTTACATGGCAAAAAAATGATGATTTTTTTTCTTCCTAATATTGGATATCATATGCGTTTGTTCTTCGGCATCTTTCATAAAGTTTTCACTATTCTTCTTAGCTGTCTATGGTATTCTCAACATTCTTCTGTAAAACCACATTTCTACAGCCTGCAGTTACTGTCTATTATAATGTATGAATAGTACACAAGTACAAAAGGCGATGGTTAGAATCCATTTGTAGTAAATCTTCATTGTTGTCAAGATAGTACCACTCATGATAACGTTAATGAATGAATGGACTGTTTAGCATCATCATCACTCAGTGCCGTCACCGAATCGAAGGTTGGCTACCATGGAGCGTCATTCCGCTCTGTCTCTTGCTTTGGCAACACAGGTTGTCATAGGCTGACTTCTCCATCTTTTCATGTTACTCTTTCATGTTAGCCCTGGCCTGTTTATGTCTCTTTTACCCTCTATTTCCCTTCCAAGATTACTTTTAGTAGGCTGTTGTGTCTTTTAACATGCCCCAAAATCTCACTTGTCTTGTTCGAATTGCATTTAGTAGTTCTCTTATCATTTTTAGTTGTTTTAAAACTTCATCGTTTGTTTTCATTTCCTTCCATCCAATTCTACCTATTCTTCTATAAATCCACATTTCAAAATTTTCAATTCTGTTTTGTTTTCTTGTCTAATGTCCATGTTTCTGCACCATACAGAAATGTTGAGAAGATGTAACATTTTGCAATTCTAAGTTTTAGCTCTGGTATTATATGTTTTGATATTAGTATATTTTTCATGGCATTAAAATTACTTTTTGCCACACCTATTCGTTTGTTTATTTCAGTTGTACATTTTCCATCACTGTTGTCCAAGGTAGTTGTAGTTCTGAACTGTTTCTAGGTCTATTTCCTTCAAATTTGATTTCCATTTGTAGGTTTTGAGTATTATCTTTGTTTATGATCATAGTTTTATATATATATATATTCATATCTAATTCATATTTTTTTGCTTGTCATGTTTATTTCATTAAGTAATTGAAGATCTTTAGGATTTTCAGCAGTAGTACAGTATCATCAGCATATCTTATGTTATTGATTATCTTTCCATTAATGTTTAGGCCTGGCATCTCTATGATGTTTTTAAAGATTTGCTCAGTGTATAAATTGAACAAGCTTGGTGATAGGATGCGTCCCTGTCTTACTCCCCTTTTTTATATCCATGGGTGTAGAGTCCTCCTTTTTATTATTGCTGTTTGCTCCCAGTATAAATTACATATTAGTCGTATGTCTGTGTCATCCAGATTTATATCTTTTAGGCAGTCTATAAGTTGGTTATGGTGTATTCTATCAAAAGCTTTGGTGTAGTCTATGAAGCAGGCATATATTGGTTTGTTTACTTCTATGTACTTTTCGATTAATGTCCTCTTGCAGAATATGACTACTTTTGTTCTACTGATTTTCCTAAATCCAAATTGTTGTTCTTCTAATACGTTATTGATTTTATTCTGAATCCTTCCTTGTATAACTTTTAGCAACATTTATGTTACATGGCTGATTAGGCTTATTGTTCTAAAATCCTAAAATCACTGCATTCAACTGCACCACTCAAATGAGATTCTTTAGCATACACATGATTTGTATTGATTGGCTTCTGGGATTAATCGAATTCCAAGTCAGGGTTAGAGATCAGTCTTAAGGTTTTAGAAAGTTCCAACACTCATTAACCACACTGTACAGAAGTGAACAGTTTAAGGTCTCCAGAGAGTCGTACGTTAGCTACTAGTGCACGGTCAGTCAAAGAAATAGGCAAACTTTGGCATGCCAAAGAAATCACCAAAATCAATCTTATCTGTAACTGAAATGGAACAACGGGCGTAATGTGTTCTGGTTTTTCTCTCAGAACCAATATCACTATATTCGGACGACGTGCTTTACTTCCCATCAGTTTCTTCTAGCTTTCTCATCTTTATTCTCTACTATTTCCATCTTTGTCCTCTACTATTTCCATCTTTGTCCTCTACTATTTCCACCTTTATCCTCCACTATTTCCATCTTTGTCCTCTACTATTTCCACCTTTGTCCTCTACTATTTCCATCTTTGTCCTCTACTATTTCCATCTTTGTCCTCTACTATTTCCATCTTTGTCCTCTACTATTTCCATCTTTGTCCTCTACTATTTCCATCTTTGTCCTCTACTATTTCCACCTTTGTCCTCTACTATTTCCATCTTTGTCCTCTACTATTTCCATCTTTATTCTCTACTATTTTCACCTTTGTCCTCTACTATTCCCACCTTTGTCCTCTACTATTTCCACCTTTATCCTCTACTATTTCCATCTTTGTCCTCTACTATTTTGACCTTTGTCCTCTACTATTCCCACCTTTGTCCTCTACTATTTCCATCTTTGTCCTCTACTATTTCCATCTTTGTCCTCTACTCTTGCCACCTTTGTACTCTACTATTCCCACCTTTGTCCTCTACTATTTCCATCTTTGTCCTCTACTATTTCCATCTTTGTCCTCTACTCTTGCCACCTTTGTACTCTACTATTTCCATCTTTGTCCTCTACTATTTCCACCTTTGTCCTCTACTATTTTCACCTTTGTCCTCTACTATTTCCACCTTTGTCCTCTACTATTTCCACCTTTGTCCTCTACTATTTTCACCTTTGTCCTCTACTATTTCCATCTTTGTCCTCTACTCTTGCCACCTTTGTACTCTACTATTTCCATCTTTGTCCTCTACTCTTGCCACCTTTGTACTCTACTATTTCCATCTTTGTCCTCTACTATTTCCACCTTTGTCCTCTACTATTTCCACCTTTGTCCTCTACTATTTTCACCTTTGTCCTCTACTATTTCCATCTTTGTCCTCTACGTTTTCCCATTCTATCAATATGTGTGGCATCATCCCTCTATCACTTCTTCCCTCTATCTCTTCTTCTTTCTACCTCTTATTGCCTCTACTTCTTCTTCCCTCCATCTCTTCTTGCCTCCATCTCTTCTTCCCTCTATCTCCTCTTGCCTCATCTCTTCTTGCCTCTTTCTCCTCTTCCCTCCCTCCCCTCTTCCATCCATCTTTTCTTGCCTCTATCTCCTATTCCCTCCATCTCTTCTTCCCTCCATCTCCTCTTGTCTCTATCTCTTCTTCCTCTACCTCTTCTTGTCCCTATCTCTTCTTGTCTCTATCTCCTCTTGTCTCTATCTCTTCTTCCCTCTACCTCTTCTTGCCTCTATCTCTTCTTGCCTCTATCTCTTTTTGCCTCTATCTCTTCTTGCCTCTATCTCTTATTGTCTCCACCTCTTCTTGCATCTATCTCTTCTTGCCTCTATCTCTTCTTGCCTCCATCTCTTCTTGCCTCTATCTCTTTTTGCCTCTATCTCTTCTTGCCTCCACCTCTTCTTGCCTCTATCTCTTCTTGTCTCCACCTCTTCTTGCATCTATCTCTTCTTGCCTCTATATCTTCTTGCCTTTATCTCTTCTTGCCTCCACCTCTTCTTGCCTCTGTATCTTCTTGCACAATTTTTTTTCCAGGTGGCTTCAGCTCAGATACACAAACTCCGTTGCACTGGTCGGGACCTGCCCCAGCTTCCTTGGTCGTTATTACATGTGTGCTATGTGTGGCATGTGCGCTATTACGACATGTGTGCCATGTGTGGCATGTGTGGCATGTGTGCCATGTGTGACATGTGTGACATGTGTGCCATGTGGCTCGACTTTCTTCTCCCCATGCCGTGATTAGCGCGGCGGTAGCCACACAGAAAATGCCCTTTCTACTGTACAATTGTTCAGTGCTTGACTTCATAGATTATGAACACTTGATATGAAGATGCAGTCTTATCTTAACAGATTTCTGTTGTATTTCATTCACCTCTAATAAAGCAGTAATTTCCGATAAAACAGTGCTTGTTAAATATTGGAATTGTAAAAGAGAGTTCATCGGTGCTATATAGAACCAATTCTGACCTATGGAAGCGAATCATGGACAGTAGACAAACAAATGAAAAGACGATTAGAGGCCACAGAGATGGGATTTCTCAGAAGAATGTTGAAAGTTCCCTGGACAGCTAAAAAGACCAATGAGGAAGTTCTCAAAGAGGCCAACACAAAAAGGCAGCTCTTAAAAACCATCAGAAAGAAACATTTTTCGAGCACATCAAGAGAAGAGGAAAGTTGAAATACTTGGTTACAACTGGCAAAATAAAAGGAAAGAGAGATCGCAGACGACAAAGAGAGAAAATACTGGATAGCTTGGTGTCATGACATGGAAAACAGTCAACAACAGAACTGATACGATGCACTGTAGATAGAAGATTGTGGAAGGACATGATCGCCAACCGGTATGGCACATGATGATGATGATAGACGGGATGCCAGTGCTTCTGGCGTAACAATTTCCCCATTGAGGTCGCAAATATTTGAAAAAAACCGTTGTAACACTGTTCTTATCTTCTACTTCTACTTAATAATCACCCTTAGCATGTCAGTACGTACGTTGTGTCTCTATTATACGGCAAACGACGCCAATTCTGTGCCTTTTGGGCCGACACATCAGTCTTCAGGGAGCCTATAGTGGGGTGTAACATACACTCCTACAAGATATGGTGACATTTTACGAAAAAGGGGGGAGCCGCGATAGCTCAGTGGTTAGTGAACTGGACTACAAAGGACAAGATGTAGTGTTCGATCCCAACCGACGGCTTCCGAGTTCACCCAGCCTTAAATGGGTACCGGATTTTTTCTGGGAAAGTAAAGCGGTACGGGTGTAATACCGACTGCATTATCCCAAACAACATATACTGAAGGTCTGTAAAATGTATGGTCACTAACACCATATTCCCTATACGCTACTTGGTGTGACGGGACTCTTTAATTTTTTTTTTACTTTTTACGAAAAAGGAACACCACAAAATACTGACGTTTCGGCCAGTATCTTCTTTTACAGAGAACGGGAACAACGAGAACGGGAACAATGAGAACGGGAACAACGAGAACGGGAACAATGAGAACGGGAACAATGAGAACGGGAACAATGAGAACGGGAACAACGAGAACGGGAACAATGAGAACGGGAACAACGAGAACGGGAACAACGAGAACGGGAACAACGAGAACGGGAACAATGAGAACGGGAACAATGAGAACGGGAACAATGAGAACGGGAACAATGAGAACGGGAACAATGAGAACGGGAACAACGAGAACGGGAACAGCGAGAACGGGAACAACGAGAACGGGAACAACGAGAACGGGAACAACGAGAACGGGAACAGCGAGAACGGGAACAATGAGAACGGGAACAATGAGAACGGGAACAATGAGAACGGGAACAACGAGAACGGGAACAATGAGAACGGGAACAACGAGAACGGGAACAACCAGAACGGGAACAATGAGAACGGGAACAACGAGAACGAGAACGGGAACAATGAGAACGGGAACAACGAGAACGGGAACAACGAGAACGGGAACAACGAGAACGGGAACAATGAGAACGGGAACAACGAGAACGGGAACAATGAGAATGAGAACAACGAGAACGAGAACAACGAGAACTGGAACAATGAGAACGGGAACAACGAGAACGGGAACAATGAGAACGAGAACAACGAGAACGAGAACAGCGAGAACGGGAACAACTAGAACGGGAACAATGAGAACGGGAACAACGAGAACGAGAACAATGAGAACGAGAACGAGAACAACGAGAACGAGAACAACGAGAACGGGAACAATGAGAATGAGAACGAGAACAACGAGAACGAGAACAACGAGAACGGGAACAACGACAAGACACGGTGAGGCATAAATACCTATTACGTCATCTAGGATGATTAAGTTAGGGAGAAGATGACAGAGGGATAAGAAATATGATGATGAGATGAGAGAGAAAAGAAAAGACGGTTAAGGAGGCCCCAGAGATGGGATTTCTCAGAAGAATATTGAAAGTTCCCTGGACAGCTAAAAAGACCAATGTGGAAATTCTCGAAGAGGCAAACACAAAAAGGGAGCTAATAAAAAACATCAGAAAGAAACAATCAACATTTTTCGGGCACATCATGACAAGCGTGACACAGGTAAGGACTAGAGATTGTAACAGTGGCCAGATTCAGCCGACATAACCCAGGGGGCATAGGTGACAAGTTGGGCAAAATGAGGGACAGGTGTTGGTGAGGACGAGCCAACCAGACATCGTGTAGACACAATGGCGGTGGGTAATAGAGGATTATCTGTGGTACAGACCCAGAGGATGCCCTGAGGAAGACATGTCTAGTGGTGGTGGTGGTTGGGGGGGGGGGGGCAATCAGATCAATCAGATCAGGGGAGGGAATGAATGGCGAGGGGTCAGACTCACTCGAGTCGCCTGATCAAAAGACTTTAACACTGAAGGATAACCACGGTGGAGATGTTTATATAGAGCTTGTGTAACAGAATAGCCTACAGCGAAAAACAATAACTCTCAGTTTCCTGGATGAAGAATACCAACAAGACATAGATTCGTGTGTACACAGATGGATCAGCACAGAATGCAGTAAAGAATGGGGGGAGCAGGTGCATATATAGAGTACCCAAATAACACTAGAGATATGAATAAAATAGCAACAGGGAAATATTGTCACAATTATGATGCATAAATCCAAGGAATAAAGTTTGCAATAGATAAACTGCTGAACAGTAATCTTAGCCCACAGCCTGTAGTGTTTTTGACAGATGCAAGATCAGTACTCCAGGCACTACAATCCAGAAATTACCACATATGCAGACCTTATTGACTGAACTCTGCAAGCACCACAGGGTTGCCCTGCAGTGGATCCCATCTCACTGTGGAATACCAGGAAATGAGAAAGCAGATCAGTTGGCAAAGGAAGGTTCAACAGGTACACAACTAGATACACCAGTTACATACCATCATAAGAAACAGATAATCAAATCAATCAGAGGACCACAAGCCCCAAATCAGGATGCTTTTCATAATATGAATAGATACGAACAAGTTATCATTATACGCCTCAGAACAGGACACAATCGACTCCATAGTCACATGTATACAAAATTCAAAATCGGCACCTCAACTACTTGTACATGTGGACAGGCGCCCCAGAATGCTGAACACATACTTCAAGACTGCACTGAATATAGTAGACTGAGGAAAATCCATTGGCCCATAGATACAACACTACAGACAAAACTATATGGGCCACTGCAAGAATTACAAAAGACAGCAAAATTTATACAGGAAACGACATTGCAGATATAGACAATACTTCGAGCGAACGATAGATAGACAGACAGACAGACAGATAGACAGACAGACAGACAGACAGACAGACAGACAGAGAGATAGATAGATAGATAGACAGACAGACAGACAGACAGACAGACAGACAGACAGATAGATAGATAGATAGATAGATAGATAGATAGATAGATAGATAGATAGATAGATAGATAGATAGATAGATAGATAGATAGATAGATAGATAGATAGATAGATAGATAGATAGATAGATAGATAGATAGATAGATAGATAGATAGATAGATAGATAGATAGATAGATAGATAGATAGATAGATAGATAGATAGATAGATAGATAGATAGATAGATAGATAGATAGATAGATAGATAGATAGATAGATAGATAGATAGATAGATAGATAGATAGATAGATAGATAGATAGATAGATAGATAGATAGATAGATAGATAGATAGATAGATAGATAGTTAGACAGACAGATAGATAGATAGATAGACAGATAGACAGATAGACAGATAGATAGATAGATAGACAGATAGATAGATAGACAGATAGACAGACAGACAGGCAGACAGACAGGCAGGCAGGCAGGCAGGCAGATAGATAGATAGATAGATAGATAGATAGATAGATAGATAGATAGATAGATAGATAGATAGATAGATAGATAGATAGATAGATAGATAGATAGATAGATAGATAGATAGATAGATAGATAGATAGATAGATAGATAGATAGATAGATAGATAGATAGATAGATAGATAGATAGATAGATAGATAGATAGATAGATAGATAGATAGATAGATAGATAGATAGATAGATAGATAGATAGATAGATAGATAGATAGATAGATAGATAGATAGATAGATAGATAGATAGATAGATAGATAGATAGATAGATAGATAGATAGATAGATAGATAGATAGATAGATAGATAGATAGATAGATAGATAGATAGATAGATAGATAGATAGATAGATAGATAGATAGATAGATAGATAGATAGATAGATAGATAGATAGATAGATAGATAGATAGATAGATAGATAGATAGATAGATAGATAGATAGATAGATAGATAGATAGATAGATAGATAGATAGATAGATAGATAGATAGATAGATAGATAGATAGATAGATAGATAGATAGATAGATAGATAGATAGATAGATAGACAGATAGATATAGATGTTGTGTAAGTTTGATTGAAGAGTTGCGATAGACAAGTTGCTTATAGATAACAAGAAATGGTGTATTAGAAGCTGGTAATAGAGAAGTAGTTTACTAGAAACTATACGGGATAAAATATCCATGCAAACCAAATAAAACACACAAACCAACATGGCAGAACCTAGT
The DNA here is from genome assembly GCA_032433765.1 of Megaustenia siamemsis. Taxonomy (NCBI): domain Eukaryota; kingdom Metazoa; phylum Mollusca; class Gastropoda; order Stylommatophora; family Ariophantidae; genus Megaustenia; species Megaustenia siamemsis. The sequence goes on along the minus strand of JAVIAB010000025.1, from coordinate 29,886,335 downwards.
CACAAAGATAACAGACATACTACAGAGATACAAATACAAAACATCAACAATTATTGGCCGGAGCATCATAGTCAACACATACATCATAGTCAACACATGCATCATAGTCAACACATACATCATAGTCAACACATACATCATAGTCAACACATACATCATAGTCAACACATACATCATAGTCAACACATACATCATAGTCAACACATACATCATAGTCAACACATACATCATAGTCAACACATACATCATCCCCAAATTGATTTACACAGCCACAGTCTTCGACCCACCGTAATCAACAATCAAAGAGATAAACAAACTGATAAGAACCTTTGTATTTGGCCACACAATACACAGCATAAAACAAAAAACACTGATACAGCACAAAAGACAGGGAGGGATCTCACTACGGGACATACGCACAAAAATAAAAGCTCTCAGAACGAATCACATAAGTCGCGTCATCAAACAACCAGACAACCACACCTTTGAACACTACTACATGGGGCTGAGATTAACCAGATTCAGAAAACTTAACAATTCATTGCCTCACCATTTCGGCACCACACCCACATATTACAAAACATGTTTACATGCCATCCAAGGACGTGCCAGTTTATTACACCAAGGGACAAACAACACGTACAGACACTTAATTAAACAACAGGAACCTCCACTACATCACAGAATCAAGAGAGGTCAAAAGTACATTCTCATAGACTACACCAGCACTTTCTCAAACCTCCACAATCCACACATAGCCCCCAAAGCGAGAGAGCTCACATACAGACTTATATATAACATGATACCCATAAGACGTAAGGGAGGTCACATACAGACTTATATATAACATGATACCCATAAGACGTAAGGGAGGTCACATACAGACTTATATATAACATGATACCCATAAGACGTAAGGGAGGTCACATACAGACTTATATATAACATGATACCAATCACAGCGAGAGAGCTCACATACAGACTTATATATAACATGACACCCATAAGATCTAAGGGAGGTCAAATACAGACTTATATATAACATGACACCCGTCACAGCCAGGTAGGTCACATATATATATATGGCCCTTTTCGTCTTGTCAGACGGTCTAGTGGAGGCTATTGCGTATTTTTTTGAGGTATTGTTTTTGCCGAACAGCTTCTCTCGTGGCTAATTCTACCAATGTTTGACAAACACACGCGGTCACATAATGAACAGGTCAGGCTCGCTGATCCACAGGGTTTACCATCCCTTTCATGATACTCTTCTCTTCTAAGTCCTGTCTTAGCACAGTCTCAAATGTTGTTAAACCGTTCCTTATACGTGCTCTCCATGATGTGCGATCACTTGCCAGATGTTGCCAGTCGTTTTCACAGATGGAGAAGTCTTTCAGAGTTGATTTGCAGATATCTCTATATCGTAGTTTAGGTCTGCCGATTTGTCTTTTTCCGTGTTTTAGCTCACCATATAGTATTTGCCTAGGAATGCGTTTTTCTTCCATCCGTTGGACATGCCCCAGCCATCTTAGCCTTCGACTTCTGAGCATCGACATGATTGTTAGGGTCTTAGCACGTTGCAGGACAGTTAAGTTGGTTATTTTGTCTTGCCATTTGATGTGCATTATTTTGCGAAGACATCGCATGTGGAAGACATTTAGTCTTTTTCCCTGGTTTGAGTATGTTGTCCAGGTTTCGGATCCATATAGTAGTGTGCTAAGCACACATGTTTGATATATTAGGAGTTTAGTCTTTCGAGTTAGTTTCGTGTTGTTCCATGCCCTTTTTGTGAGTTTGCCGAAGGTCGTAGCTGCCTTACCAATTCGACAGTTTATTTCTTCATCAAGAGAGATGGTTTGCGTAACTGTGGATCCAAGATATGTAAATTTCTGTACTGATTCTAGTGGGCAGTCTTTTAGAGTAATAGATAGAGGTTTGCAGTTTTGCAGTCACCTTGATTTAGTATTACTGTCTTCTGAACATTAATTGACAGTGAAAAAAGGTCGCATGCTTTATCCAGGTTGTTGATCAGCGACTGTAGGGTGGCCTCTCTATGAGCGACTAGGGCTGCATCGTCAGCAAATAAAAATTCTTTAAGTAGGGCAACATTTGTTTTGGTTTTTGCTCTTAGTCGTGCTAGGTTGAACAGTGAGCCATCTGGTCTTGTGCGAATGTAAATATCTCCTGAGCTGTTTTCGAAGGCGTAATTTAGGAGGGCAGCAAAAAATATACCAAAAAGGGTGGGGGCGAGGACACATCCCTGTTTCACTCCTTTGTTCTTTATCTATGAGTGCTGTTGTTCTAATTTGTCCTTCTTTCAGTGTGCTTGTTTTAGTAAGTCCAGGGCACATGGTCCTTACGTTCCATGTGCCAAGTTTAAACATTGGTAATTTCTTCCTCATTTCACTTTGCCTACTCTGCCTGGGCACAGGATATGGAGATAGTGCTTTACCCAGTCGCACTATCTCCCTCTCGACTTCGTTTCAAGGATTTCCAAAGGAGGGACAAAGTCCATACGTGTAGGTCACATACAGACTTATATATAACATGACACCCATAAGATCTAAGGGAGGTCATATAATAACTTATATATAACATGATACCAATCACAGCGAGGGAGGTCACATACAGACTTATATATAACATGATACCATCACAGCGAGGGAAGTCACATACAGAGTTATATATACCATGATACCCATCACAGGCAGGGAGGTCACATGCAGACTTATATATAACATGACACCCATAAGATGTGAGGGAGGTTATATACATACTTACATATATCATGACACCCATCACAGTGAGGGAGGTCACATACATACTTATATATAACATGACACCCATCACAGTGAGGGAGGTCACATACATACTTATATATAACATGACACCATCACAGTGAGGGATGTCACATACATACTTATATATAACATGACACCCGTCACAGTGAGGGAGGTCACATACATACTTATATATAACATGACACCCATCACAGCGAGGGAGGTCACATACAGACTTATATATAACATATAACACCCATCTAGCGAGGGAGGTTACATACAGACTTATATATAACATGGCACCCATCACAGTGAGGGAGGTCACATACAGACTTATATATAACATATAACACCCATCACAGTGAGGGAGGTCACATACATACTTATATATAACATATAACACCCATCACAGTGAGGGAGGTCACATACATACTTATATATAACATATAACACCCATCACAGTGAGGGAGGTCACATACAGACTTATATATAACATATAACACCCATCTAGCGATACCAACCCACAGATTAAGACGGATATCCCGGTGCCACCTCTGCAGACAAAACATTAAAAAAACAGAAAGAACACAGTTTCTATAGGTGCAGTACAAACAAGAAGGGCACTGCAACACACACTAAAATCACACACCACACAAAAAGTCGATACATACAGATCTATTACGCTCAACAGCCTCTGCTTAGACAAAAAAAAACAGAACAGAAAATTGAAGCCTTTGAAATGTAGATTTATAGAAGAATAGGTAGAATTGATGGAAAGAAAAGAAAACAAACGATGAAGTTTTAAAACAACTGAAAATAAAAAGAGAACTACTAAATACAATCAAGACAAGACAAATAAAATTTTTGGGGCATGTTAAAAGACACAACAGCCTACTAAAATTAATATTGGAAGGGAAAATACAAGGTAAAAGAGGCAAAGGCAGACCAAGACTAACACGGACGAGTAACATTAAAAGATGGACAAATCAATCTATGACAACCTGCACCACCAAAGCTAGAAACAGAAGAGTAGTATGGCAATCCATGGTAGCCAACCTTCGCTGCGGAGAAGGCACATGATGATGATGATGGTCAACACACTGCCAAAAACAACAAAATCTCTTTACACAATTACTTATACTTCTATCAGAATACAGATATATAATATGGACCTGCAGGAATGAGGCTATGTACGAATGTCAGAATTTCAATTCCTATCTTTTCCTAGACATTTGTAACCAAGAACAATCCATCTTAAAATAAACACGTTAACTGTTTAGAATGAACGTATGTGGACGAAAGAGATAAATATTACCTTTTCTTTCTTCTTTGAAATGTTATGGATGGAATGTGAGAGATGTTATTTCTTTTTTTTTTTCATGAAAAATATGTTATCATACACTGTAATATTGAATTTAAAGATGCAATCATCATCATCATGTGTCATACCTGTTGGCGTAGGCGATCATGTCTTTCCACAATCTTCTATCTACAGTGCATCGTATCAGTTCTGTTGTTGACTGCTTTCCATGCCATGACACCAAGCCATCTAGTATTTTCTCTCTTTGTCGTCCGCAATCTCTCTTTCCTTTTATTTTGCCAGTTGTAACCAAGTATTCCAACTTTCCTCTTCTCATGATGTGCCCAAAAAATGTTGATTGTTTCTTTCTGATGTTTTTTAGGAGCTGCCTTTTTGTGTTGGCCTCTTTGAGAACTTCCTCATTGGTCTTTTTATCTGCCCAGGGAACTTTCAACATTATTCTGAAAAATCCCATCTCTGTGGCCTCTAATCGTCTTTAAAGATGCAATAAAGAGTTATTTTAAAAAGACATAAATAGTAGAGGAGAGCAGAGAACCTGTCTCTCCAGCATGGCTAGATTTTTACTTCACCAGAATTTTCCCCGTCAGCGGTTATTTTTGGATCTGGTCTTTTCTGCTTGTCACTGCCAAGATTTCTTTAATGTGCGCAAGTGTACACCTGGTCGGCCTTTGGAAAAATATGCCTATTCAAACACACATATATATATATATATATATATATATATATATATATATATATATATATATATATATGTATATATAATATTTAAAATAAATATATTAAAAAGATATATAAATAAATATATAAAATTGTTTAATATAAAATATTAAAAAAAAACAATGTAAAATAGTGTTTTAAATATATATATATATACATATTTCCCATCTTCAGTAATAAAGAAAAGACGATGGTCATATGTTGGACATGTGATGAGATGAGATAATAACCGAATAGCAAAGCAAGCCCTCATGTGGGAAACAACAGGCAAGAGGAAGAGAGGAAGACCCAGAGAGACACTGAAAAGAACATTCATGAGAGAGGCAACAGCAGCAGGAATCGGCTCCCTCAATGAGATAGAGCTGCTTGCACAGAACAGAGACAAATGGGGAGATTTGATAAAATATCTTTAAAAGAATTGAAAACTGCTAGAACAAAAATTCAAATAAGCGGAGTATCTTGGTCTACCCCTATGGGCCGGCTGCGGCTCGAAAGGTCAATAGATAGATCGATATATCCCATGATTGAATCCCACCACAATTCTTATAGTTCCTTCGTTTTTTACCTTCCTCCTGCTCTATGGCTAATGAGATACAGACTGAAGCTAACAACAACAACAACAACAACAACAACAACAACAACAACAACAACAGGTGGCCTCGTGCGCAAACTGCGCAAACTGCGCATGTTAAATAAACTTCGGCAGTTTGAAATCGAAAAATGTGTGCTAAACTACCAGAGCACGAGTGAAAAGAAAAATGTGGGCTAAACTACCAGGGCACGAGTGAAAAGAAAAATGTGGGCTAAACTACCAGGGCACAAGTGAAAAGAAAATGTGGGCTAAACTACCAGGGCACGAGTGAAAAGAAAAATGTGGGCTAAACTACCAGGGCACGAGTGAAAAGAAAAATGTGGGCTAAACTACCAGGGCAAAAGTGAAAAGAAAAATGTGGGCTAAACTACCAGGGCACGAGTGAAAAGAAAAATGTGGGCTAAACTACCAGGGCACGAGTGAAAAGAAAAATGTGGGCTAAACTACCAGTACACGAGTGAAAAGAAAAATGTGGGCTAAACTACCAGGGCAAAAGGGAAAGGAAAAATGTGGACTAAACTACCAGGGCACGAGTGAAAAGAAAAATGTGGGCTAAACTACCAGGGCAAAAGTGAAAGGAAAAATGTGGGCTAAACTACCAGGGCACGAGTGAAAAGAAAAATGTGGGCTAAACTACCAGGGCAAAAGTGAAAGGAAAAATGTATTTTTTAAAATAATAAAAATGCCTTTTAGTGATTTTTAAAACCAATGAAAGCTCATCTGTAGTAGGAGAACATCAGCTTGTATGAGCACACAGCTGCCTGTATGAGCACACAGCTGCCTGTATGAGCACACAGCTGCCTGTATGAGCACATATCTGCTTGTATGAGCACACATCTGCTTGTATGAGCACACATCTGCCTGTATGAGCATACATCTGCCTGCATGAGCACACATCTGCCTGCATGAGCACACATCTGCCTGCATGAGCACATATCTGCCTGTATGAGCCCACATCTGCTTGTATGAGCACACAGCTGTCTGTATGAGCACACAGCTGCCTGTATGAGCACACAGCTGCCTGTATGAGCACACAGCTGCCTGTATGAGCACACAGCTGCCTGTGTTATAGAGTTAGCTAAGGAAGCATAGAAGGAGCAGGTAATTTAGTCGTTACCGCTCTTTGAATGGACGAGAGCAGTATCATATAGTGGCCACCAGCAGAATAGAAGTATGGTATTTTCCAGAAATAAACAAGTTAGGATAACAAGTTGTAGAGAGTGGGTAGTGGACACCCACCGAAGGAGAGAGGTAGAATGATTGCACGACAGAATGAAAGTTTAGTTACATGGAATTTTCCATGCAACAGAAGTGGAAATTAGAAGATGACGCAGTCTCTGTGGGGATAGGGTCCTCAGGCATAACAATGTCACCCACCGAACTAGTTAGAAAGGTTCAAGAATTGGCCGGGACATAATAGTTGAGGGGATTTTCCATGAATCTCCACTCGCCCAGTTGTTGTGAGAGTGACCAACACACAGGTAGCATGCAGTAACACCCTGGCATTAATAACATATTTCCAAGATGTCCACTCGGGTTGTCCAATTCACAACAACAAGTTGTTATTGTAAGTGACCATCACACGGATACCAAGCGCTGGACTCATGGTGTTACTCTGCCAGGTAAATAGCTACCAGGAGAGGTCAGTGTCATGCGGTTATATTATTCCAAATAGGTCATAGAAATTTCGTGGAAACAGGTTGTTGTCATCAATCTGGCGTAAAGTTCAGGTGTTGAGTCACAGATAATGAGCGAGCGAAAAACTCAGTTGACCATCAGAGTCGCGAGTGATCAATTTGCGACGATCTTATTGGTCACTATCTTGCAGGTAGAAGAGGGTAGTTGGGTACTTAAAGTCCTGCACAACAAGAATTTTTAAGTAAGTCAGAGGAGCAGAAGAGAAGTTAGAATATAGACTAAGTCAATTAGAACGGCTTCGGCCGAACTGCTAAGGGCAGTTAGCTAGTTAGAGTCAGAACAGTTAGAAGTTTAGTTAATAATTTTTGTTGAGTTAGCAAAGTCAGTAGGAATCTTCAAGTTACAGTCATAAGTCAGTGATAGATTATTAAGACAGTGGAGAAGTTATCAGTAGAAGTTAATGAACATGAACATTAGTGCTGTGCAAGTTGTTTTTTACAAGTGTCCAAGAATTGTGTTATATGGTATGTTCTACAAGTCGTAAGTAGACAAAGTTGAATATTATATTAAATTGATGCATATGAATATTCTCATATCCATACGGCGACTTGCCTCAGAGATATTCCAAATTAAGTACACCTTAATTTAATACAAATGCATCCAAGATTATAGATCACGTGTACCAGGTGAATAAATCAATCAACTTGATTATCATTGTTTGTAAAAAGAAAGACTCTGTCATGAAATTACCTGTTGTAACATCAATGTTGTGATGTGCTGTGACCTTTTAACAAGTACAACTATACAAGATAAAATAATACAGTTAAAAGACAGAACATCACGAGTCTATTACAGCCTGTATGAGCACGCAGCTGCCTGTATGAGCACACATCTGCGTGTATGAGCACACATCTGCCTGTATGAGCACACATCTGCCTGTATGAGCACACATCTGCCTGTATGAGCACACAGCTGTCTGTATGAGCACATATCTGCCTGTATGAGCACACAGCTGTCTGTATGAGCACACAGCTGCCTGTATGAGCACACATCTGCCTGTATGAGCACACAGCTGCCTGCATGAAAACATATCTGCCTGTATGAGCACACAGCTGCCTGTATGAGCACATATCTGCCTGTATGAGCACACATCTGCCTGTATGAGCACATATCTATTTTAAGAGCAGACAGGTGCCTGTATGAGCACATATCTTCCTGTATGAGCACACAGCTGCCTGTCTGAGCACACAGCTGCCTGTATGAAACATAGGAAAATATTATGCTCATGCAAAATTCACATCCACCGAACTTCGCTAAAGATATAAAACTGACGTACACAAAGAAATATAAAATAATCTCCAATTCGACATTATTTAGAATGAAACAGTTCGCCAGAACGTGAAACCAGGCACCCTATTCTAAGTTATTGATAGCGACACAGGTGGCGCTGCTAGGATTATCCCATGTGTAGCTGTCGCCATTTGCGGGTAAGAAAATTACATTGGGACCTGGAAAGCCATTTTCAAGAGAGCTTTTAACAAAAAAGAAAAATTAGAAGGCATGTCCTCAAATGAAATCGTTTTGTCTTACGAGCGGAAAAATTCAATAGAGGGCCATTATTTATTGAAAGTTCTGACTGTCAACGATGAAGATTTGCGGTGAAGGATTAGTCTTTCGTAAAGATGGTTGTACCGTATACAGAGCTTATCAATCTGGGAGATACTGAGATTTCTTGGAATGCTAGAGACTTTAGAAGAAGTAGTTTATTACATCAGATGAATACAAAATAGCTCCAAAATGTAGAAATAAAATAACTTTTTTTGTGATTGACATTGCTTATAGGGAGGGTGGGGAGAGGAGCAACAGGGCTGAAATTTGACGGCGACCCATAGCTGATGGCATGTACCGGGATCAGTAAATCAGAACTATACAGATCATCATCATCAAGTGCCATGCCTACTGGCGTAGGTGATCATGTCTCTCCACAACTTTCGATCTCGACAGTTCTTTATAATTTCTGTTGTTGACCTTCTGCCGCTATTCTCTTAAGCTGTTTGGTATTTTCTCTCTTTGCTTCCCTGTATCTCTTCGTCCCTCAATTTTCCCAGTTGTTACAATATATTCCAGCTGTTCTCATCTCATTACATGGGCAAAAAATGATGATTGTTTCTTCCTAACATTGGAAATTAGCTCTCTTTTTGCTTTGACCTCTCTCAGAACAACTTCATTACTCTTCTTAGCTGTCCATGGTATTCTCAATATTCTTCTATAAAACCACATTTCTACAGACTCCAGTAATTTTCTTGTCTGTTCTCCTATTGTCCATGATTCACATCTATTTGTTAAGACTGGCTCTTCATAACATTTAAGAACTCTTTTTCTTGTTTCTATTGTCAAAAATGAATTGCATAGTATCTTCCTCATTTTCTGGAAAGCTGCTTTTGCCTGAGCCATTCTGTATCTCACCTCTTTTGTACATCTTCCGTCTGAGGTACTATACAGATAGTAAAGTAAAAAGAAGTAAAGTACCCCCGTCACGCTAAGTGGCGTATAGGGAATATGGTGTTAGTGACTAGAATTGTTACAGACCTTCGGCACATAGTTTTTGGAGTATTGCGGTGGGTTTCCCCGAAAAAAAATCCGGTACCCATTAAAGACTGGGTGAACTGGAAACCGTCGGTGAGGATCGAACCCTATATCTTGTCATTCGTAGTTCAGTTCACGAACCACTGAGCTGTCGCGGCATCCGAATTATACAGATGCTACTTCATTATCATCGCGTTGCCTTCATAAACAGACTAAACAGTCTAGTCTGGATAAGTGGGACGCGACCAAGAGTGAAGGCTACCCGATATTCATAATTGCCATCTTGAAGTTGACTGAAAGGCGCAAATATTACAGTTCTGCTGCAGACCACAACACAATTACCTCCAGTTAACGTCCTGGTAACGGCGGATGACAAGGAGGGCTATTCATTCTATTATTAGTCAACAGGGGAGAGAGAAAGAGAGAGAGAGGGATAGAGAGAGAGGGGGAATAGAGAGAAGAGAGAGGGAGGGATAGAGAGAAAGAGAGAGAGAGAGGGATAGAGAGAAAGAGAGAGAGGGATAGAGAGAAAAAGAGAGAGAGGGATAGAGAGAAAGAGAGAGAGAGAGAGGGATAGAGAGAAAGAGAGAGAGAGGGAGAGAGAGAGGGATAGAGAGAAAGAGAAAGAGAGAGAGAGGGTGGTTGATTATGATTAAATAACTTCAAGAAGAACAGAAATATGTAGCGGATAATGACCACATCGACCCAGTTTGGTAATGACCACATCGACCCAGTTTGGTAATGACCACATCGATCCAGTTTGGTAATGACCACATCGACCCAGTTTGGTAATGACCACATCGACCCAGTTTGGTAATGACCACATCGACCCAGTTTGGTAATGACCACATCGACCCAGTTTGGTAATGACCACATCGACCCAGTTTGGTAATGACCACATCGACCCAGTTTGGTAATGACCACATCGACCCAGTTTGGTAATGACCACATCGACCCAGTTTGGTAATGACCACATCGACCCAGTTTGGTAATGACCACATCGATCCAGTTTGGTAATTACCACATCGATCCAGTTTGGTAATTACCACATCGACCCAGTTTGATAATGGCCATATCGACCCAGTTTGGTAATGGGCACATCGACCCAGTTTGCTAATGACCACATCGACCCAGTTTGGTAATGACCACATCGATCCAGTTTGGTAATGACCACATCGATCCAGTTTGGTAATTACCACATCGATCCAGTTTGGTAATTACCACATCGATCCAGTTTGGTAATGACCACATCGACCCAGTTTGGTAATGACCACATCGACCCAGTTTGGTAATGGCCACATCGACCCAGTTTGGTAATTACCACATCGATCCAGTTTGGTAATGATCACTCTCTAACGCCTCGACGTGGAGTAATCCGGTAGCTCTCACACCCAAGAGGGTTATATAAAACTGCTATGGTTTCCTCCATTTCCCAGGTGAGACATATTTTACCTTCCCACTTCGCTACCTTCAGTGGTTAGTGAACTGAACTACAAAGGACAAGAGGTAGGGTTCGATCCCAACCGCCGCCTCCGGTTCACACAGCCTTTAATGGGTACTGGAAATGTTTCATCATCGAGTGCCATCTCCGCAACGAAGGTTGGCTACCATGGAGCGCCATTCCACTCTGTTTCTTGCTTTGATGGTGCAGGTTGTCATAGATTGACTTGTTCATCTATTGATGGTACTCGCCCATGTTAGTCTTGATCTGTCTCTTTTACCTTGTATTTTCCCCTCCATGATTACTTTTAGTAGGCTGTTGTGTTTTTTAACATGGCCCAAAAATCTCATTTGTCTTGTTTGAATTGGGTTTAGTAGTTCTCTTTTCATTTTTAGTTGTTTTAAGACTTCATCATTTGTTTTCTTTTCTTTCAATCCAAATCTCTCTAGTTCTAATGTTATTTCTAATTCTTACTTTTAGCGCTGGTGTTATTTGCTTTGATGTTAGTGTGTAGAGAATATATTTAGGGTCAAGAGATTATGGTTTGAACACCACTGAAGAGGAGAAATGAGATGGAACATTTGGGGGTTGGTGGACGTCAGAATGTGTCCAAAATGCCAGGACATCTCGTCAGTTTTATCTCCATTAATATTGAGAAAGATCAAAACATGTGAGATGCGATGCTTGAGAAAAGTAACAAACAACACAAGAAGAGATAGAATATCAAATGAAACCATAAGAAAAATGGTAGGAACAAAACCCTGCCAAGAATATATAGAGCAACAACAACTTAAATGGTTTGGCCACCTGGTCAGAATGAATCCTCATCAATCACCATCAAGGGCGTTCTTCTCGAGAATGCATGGAAAAAGACCAAGAGGAAGACCCAGAAGAAGATGGATAGATGCAGTGACAGAGACGTGTAACAACAAAGGAAAATCACTAATTCAGACAGTTCGAGCAGCTCAAGAACGACAAATGATATAACCACGACACCTTTTAGGTATCAGTGAAAAGAGAAAATAAGAAGAAGAATGGGAAAGAAGGAACGCCTTAGAACATAGACTGTGACAACGTAATTGCTCAATTTAGTGAAACAAACAATGCTAAATATCAATACATCAATTTGTTTTCCATGCTTTTTTTTTTACTCTTCACATTTTTCAATATTAATAAAAGTGATTTCTTATGTTCTTTTTAAAACTGTTTTTGTTTCTGAAATGTCACATCTACCTAATTATCTAATTTTCTTGCATGAGAATGTCACTCTAAATTCTCAGTAGATTTTGATCGATCTACTTTCAACTCTTTTTTATGTATTTATTATTGCGACTAAAATGGTTTCATCAAACGATCAAATTGCCTGCTTCCAAAGTCGTCTTTCTCCTGCTGTGTAACTCAATTACGATGTTTGTTAGTCCCCGAGCTCATTTTTCATGACTTTCCTTTCAAAGACTTGCTTTTTTCCATAGCTTGTCAGAATTTCTTTCTTGTTTTTCCTCCGTACATCGCAGAGAGATATTTTATTCATAATTCGTTTCAATTTTTTTTTTCGCTTACATTGATCCTGATTTCTTTCTGTATTATTTTTTTTTAAACAGCTAATTCCTGATTGTTGTCAAAGTTCGTTCCACATTTCTTGTCTTCATAGTTCGTTCCTGATTTTGTTTTTTTTTCACAGGTCATTTCTAATTGCTTTTTTTTCATTGCTCGCTCTTGATTTCCTTTCTCCTATCTCGCTATATATTTACTTTCTCATATCTCGCTATATATTTACTTTCTGATATCTCACTATATATTTACTTTCTGAAATCTCGCTCTATATTTACTTTCTCATATCTCGCTATATATTTACTTTCTCATATCTCGATCTATATTTACTTTCTGATATCTCACTATATATTTACTTTCTGAAATCTCGCTCTATATTTGCTTCCTCATACCTCACTATATATATACTTTCTCATATCTCGCTATATATTTACTTTCTCATATCTCGCTATATATTTACTTTCTGATATCTCGCTCTATATTTACTTCCTCATACCTCACTATATATTTACTTTCTCATATCTCGCTATATATTTACTTTCTGATATCTCGCTCTATATTTACTTTCTCATATCTCGCTATATATTTACTTTCTGATATCTCGATCTACATTTACTTTATCATATCTCGCTATATATTTTCTTTCTGATATCTCGATCTATATTTAATTTCTCATATCTCACTATATATTTGCTTTCTCGTATCTCGATCTATATTTCCTTTAATATCTCGCTATATATTTGCTTTCTCGTATCTCGATCTATATTTACTTTCTCGTATCTCGCTATATATTTGCTTTCTCGTATCTCGATCTATATTTGCTTTCTCATATCTCGCTATATATTTCCTTTCTTATATCTCGATCTATATTTACTTTCTCATATCTCGATCTATATTTACTTTCACATATCTCGCTATATATTTACTTTCTGATATCTCGATCTATATTTACTTTCTCTTATCTCGCTATATATTTACTTTCTCATATCTCGCTCTATATTTACTTTCTCATATCTCGCTATATATTTACTTTCTGATATCTCGATCTATATTTACTTTCTCATATCTCGATCTATATTTACTTTCTCATAACTCGCTAAATATTTACTTTCTGATATCTCGATCTATATTTACTTTCTCATATCTCGCTATATATTTACTTTCTCATATCTCGCTATATATTTACTTTCTGATATCTCGATCTATATTTACTTTCTCATATCTCGCTATATATTTACTTTCTGATATCTCGATCTATATTTACTTTCTCATATCTCACTATATATTTCCTTTAATATCTCGCTATATATTTGCTTTCTCATATCTCGATCTATATTTACTTTCTCATATCTCGATCTACATTTATTTTCTGATATCTCGATCTATATTTACATCCTAAATCTCGATCTATATTTACTTTCTGATATCTCGATCTATATTTACTTTCTGATATCTCGTTCTATATTTACTTTCTCATATCTCGCTATATATTTACTTTCTCATATCTCGCTATATATTTACTTTCTCATATCTCGATCTATATTTACTGTCTCAAATCTCGATCTATATTTACTTTCTCATATCCCGATCTATATTTACGTTCTCATATCTCGATCTATATTTACTTTCTCATATCTCGCTATATATTTGCTTTCTCATATTTCGATCTATATTTACTTTCTGATATCTCGCTCTATATTTACTTTCTCATATCTCGCTATATATTTACTTTCTCATATCTCGATCTATATTTACTTTCTGATATCTCTCTCTATATTTACTTTCTCATAGATCGCTATATATTTACTTTCTCATATCTTGCTCTACATTTACTTTCTCATATCTCGCTCTATATTTACTTTCTCATATCTCGATCTCCATTTACTTTCTGATATCTCGCTCTATATTTACTTTCTGATATCTCGCTCTATATTTACTTTCTCATACCTCGCTCTATATTTACTTTCTGATATCTGGATCTGTATTTACTTTCTCATATCTCGCTATATATTTACTTTCTCATATCTCGCTATATATTTACTTTCTGATATCTCGATCTACATTTACTTTCTCATATCTTGCTATATATTTACTTTCTCATATCTCGATCTATATTTAATTTCTGATATCTCGATCTATATTTACTTTCTCATATCTCTCTATATATTTCCTTTAATATCTCGCTATATATTTGCTTTCTCATATCTCGATCTATACTTACTTTCTCATATCTCGATCTATATTTACTTTCTCATATCTCGATCTATATTTACTTTCTCATATTTCGCTATATATTTACTTTCTCATATCTCGCTCTATATTTACTTTCTCATATCTCGATCTATATTTTACTTTCTCATATCTCGCTATATATTTACTTTCTCATATCTCGCTATATATTTACTTTCTCATATCTCGCTATATATTTACTTTCTCATATCTCGCTATATATTTACTTTCTCATATCTCGCTCTATATTTACTTTCTCATACCTCGCTCTATATTTACTTTCTCATATCTCGCTATATATTTACTTTCTCATCTCTCGCTATATATTTATTTCAAAATCGATGTTTAGAGAAGATCTGGAGGTTCTTCTGTAAGATGTATACCTGTATGCTCAAATGTTGTGACGAGCTGCAGTGTATGGCTACAGTAATGTTGCTGTGACGACCTGCAGTGTATGACTACAGTAATGTTGTTGTGATGAGCTGCAGTGTATGGCTACAGTAATGTTGTTGTGACGAGCTGCAGTGTATGTCTACAGTAATGTTGCTGTGACGAGCTGCAGTATATTACTACAGTAATGTTGTTGTGATGAGCTTTAGTGTATGGCTGCAGTAATGTTGTTGTGATGAGCTGCAGTGTATGACTACAGTAATGTTGCTGTGACGAGCTGCAGTGTATGAATACAGTAATGTTGTTGTGATGAGCTGCAGTGTAAGGCTGCAGTAATGTTGTTGTGATGAGCTGCAGTGTATGGCTACAGTAATGTTGTTGTGATGATCTATAGTGTATGGCTGCAGTAATGTTGTTGTGAACAGCTGTAGTGTATGGCTGCAGTAATGTTGTTGTGAACAGCTGCAGTGTATGGCTACAGTAATGTTGCTGTGACGAGCTGCAGTATATGACTACAGTAATGTTGTTGTGATGAGCTGTAGTGTATGGCTGCAGTAATGTTGTTGTGATGAGCTGCAGTGTATGACTACAGTAATGTTGCTGTGACGAGCTGCAGTGTATGAATACAGTAATGTTGTTGTGATGAGCTGCAGTGTATGGCTACAGTAATGTTGTTGTGATGAGCTGCAGTGTATGGCTGCAGTAATGTTGTTGTGATGAGCTGTAGTGTATGGCTACAGTAATGTTGTTGTGATGAGCTGTAGTGTATGACTACAGTAATGTTGCTGTGATGAGCTGCAGTGTATGACTACAGTAATGTTGCTGTGACGAGCTGCAGTGTATTGCTACAGTAATGTTGCTGTACTGAGCCGCAGTGTATGGCTACAGTAATGTTGCTGTGACGAGCTGCAGTGTATTGCTACAGTAATGTTGCTGTGACGAGCTGCAGTGAATGGCTACAGTAATGTTGTTGTGATGAGCTGCAGTGTATGACTACAGTAATGTTGCTGTGACGAGCTGCAGTGTATGACTATTGTAATGTTGCTGTGACGAGCTGCAGTGTATGACTATAGTAATGTTGCTGTGATGAGCTGCAGTGTATGACTACAGTAATGTTGCTGTGACGAGCTGCAGTGTATGACTATAGTAATGTTGCTGTACTGAGCCGTAGTGTATGGCTACAGTAATGTTGCTGTGATGAGCTGCAGTGTATTGCTACAGTAATGATGGGAATGACATCTTAACCAGACATTCTTTGTCTTTTTAGGCATGCTGGAATGTGGTCAATGCCCACAATGTCCAACGAAAAATTGTTTCAAATCATTGGACAGATGTCGCCACTGATGTCTATCTATCTATCTATCTATCTATCTATCTATCTATCTATCTATCTATCTATCTATCTATCTATCTATCTATCTATCTATCTATCTATCTATCTATCTATCTATCTATCTATCTATCTATCTATCTATCTATCTATCTATCTATCTACCTACCTACCTTACCCACCCACCCACCCACCCACCTACCTACCTACCTATCTATCTATCTATCTATCTATCTATCTATCTATCTATCTATCTATCTATCTATCTATCTATCTATCTATCTATCTATCTATCTATCTATCTATCTATCTATCTATCTATCTACCTACCTACCTTACCCACCCACCCACCCACCTACCTACCTATGTATCTATCTATCTATCTATCTATCTATCTATCTATCTATCTATCTATCTATCTATCTATCTATCTATCTATCTATCTATCTATCTATCTATCTATCTACCTACCTACCTTACCCACCCACCCACCCACCCACCTACCTACCTACCTATGTATCTATCTATCTATCTATCTATCTACCAACCTACCTACCTACCTATCTATCTATCCATCTATTTTTCTCTCCTACTGTCTGTATGTCTGTCTATCTGTCTATTGACCTTTCGAGCCTTAGCCGGCTCATAGGGCATAGACCCCGATACTCTTTCTCTTATCTAAATTATAGACTGATGTCTAACAAGGAAATATCCCAGAACATGGTCAATCCCTACACCGGCCATGCGCTAATCTTACGGTCTGTTGTTTGATGTGCGACGGGGATAATCTGACGACTAACTGTGTGTTTATATGTTCGGAATTGGAGTCAACAACGATGGCCTAACATCATCAAGCGCTATACATTTTAAAAAAATTATGACGATCATCAGTTTCAGGAGAAAGTGAACTTCCGGTATATGGGGATAGGCGGCGGGAACAATTGAAGGCTATGCATGAAAAGTGTTCCTTGTTGCAGTTTCCTCATATTCCAAGTCCGGCCTGTTGCAGGAGCTACTGAGTTAAGTGCTCTGTGCACACCGTGAGCTGTGTGTCTCATCCGTTTTGATCCTGCTTCGATATCCCGCTTGTTTACAATGAATGATGATATCGTATGACAGGGAACAGTTGGCTGTGTTCACTTTCTGCGCGGTTTCGCCTTATGTCTTTTGGCGTGTGCTGAGACTGCTACGATGGAGACTACAGTGACCTTTCTTTGTTTGGGAGATGAGGTATTAATTCGGATGATTCCACTGGCACGGGCGGTTGAGCAATTATGGATTTTAATTCGTTTGCAGCGAAACCGGCGCCTTCCATAACCAAATCTCAGAACATTCTTGTTCAGCGTTAAAATCTTGTGATCAGGTGAACTTGACTCTTTGTTCTGTTTCATGATGGAAGAATAAGAGCAACATCATGAGGCACAATGAGCTGGTCGTACAGTCAGTACACGCGTGTGTCCTGATTTTTCTCCTAAACCAACGCCATGGCAGACACACTCCGTTTTCTGCAAGCTGGAATATTGGAACCAATGGGAGCACTCTGCAACACAATCTTCATCAAACAGTTGTGACCCCAGTATTACATCTAGACTGTAGGCTCAATAACAACTGGACAAATAACTACCCATCATCGTCATCAAGTACAGGCCTGCTGGCGTAGGTGATCATGTCTCTCCACAACTTTCGATCTCGGCAGCTATTTATCATTTCTGTTGTTGACCTTCTGCCAAACCATTCTCTTAAGCTGTCTGTTATTTTTTCTCTTTGCTTCCCTCTATCTCTTCGTCCCTCAATTTTTCCCAGTTGTTACAATATATTCCAGTTATTCTCTCCTCATTACATGGCCAAAAAATGATGATTGTTTCTTCCTAATATTGGAAATTAGCTCTCTTTTTGCTTTGACCGCTCTCAGAAAATCTTCATTACTCTTCTTAGCTGTCCATGTTATTGTCAACATTCTTCTGTAAAACCACATTTCTACAGACTCCAGTGATTTTCTTGTTTTTTTGTCCTATTGTCCATGATTCACATCCATATTGCATTCGAATGCACTATACTGCGCTGTATCCCCATATAATAAAAGAGCTATAAATAAACTAAACAAAACGAGAACTGAACGGTCAAACACACACAAATTTGAAATGATTGCAAGATTTCATAAACTCAATCGGCAAACAGAAGCTAAGACGTGAATGTACTTTTACTTATAATAACAACGCCACGAGGACATCAGTAAAAGAAGAAATTATGTGGGATTTAAGGTTCGTTTTATCAGGGGCTAAAAATGGCTGACATCGGAAATGGCTTTCCCTGGCGAGATAAATTAATTCCCTTTTGTGACAAGGGAAACAAGTCTTTTTGTCTGGTCCAGACAGTACCAATATTGCAAGTAAATTTTAGATGGTTGCAAAAACAATTTGGGATTTTCAAGTAAATTAAGTTAAAATGTCATGAATAAATAAATAATTGAATCAGAATTCAATCCAATTCTATCAATGTGATCCTAGCTGCAAGTGGTAATTTTTTTCTATTTGTTCTCCGCAATAGTGACTGTCAGAGATAGTCAAATAAAAATAGCACTGTCACAGTGCCTTATATATAAGTAAAAAAAAGTAAAAGTACCCCCGTCACGCCAAGTGGTGTATAGGGAATATGGTGTTAGTGACCATAAATGTTACAGTCCTTCGGCACATGATTTTTGGGGTAAAGTGGTCGGTATTACGCCCGTGCCGCTTCACTTTCCAATAAAAAAAATCCGGTACCCATTAAAGGCTGGGTGAACCCGGAGCCGTCGGTTGGGATCGAACCCTACCTCTTGTCCTTTGTAGTCCAGTTCACTAACCACTGAGCTATCGCGTCTCCCTGCCTTATATATGGTTGAATACAATTAGATTGGAATTAAAGACAGGAAGGACGGAAGGAAGGAAGGAAGGAAGGAATAAAGGAAGGAAGGAAGGAAGGAAGGAAGGAAGGAAGGAAGGAAGGAAGGAAGGAAGGAAGGAAGGAAGGAAGGAAGGAAGGAAGTGGAATAATAACATTGAACACAAATGAAAATTCCGCGAGAAATTAGAGAGAGTGTGTGTGAGGTGGGGTGGGGGGGGAGGCATAGTGAAAGAAAAAGATATAAATTAGAGAAAATAATACATTTTAGAGAGCTAGAAGTTAGAATAATGTGTGTGAGAGAGACAGAGAGAGAGAGAGAGGGGAGAGGGTGCGGGGAATTGGTTGGTTACTCTTCCTGCAGATTTCAGTTCGTCCACTACCCTACTTACAACATTTCCATTTGTCGTACTCTGATCTGGTGCCAGAAAGACTTGCTACACTAGCGTGGGACCTGACCTAGCGACTGACCTCTGCTGCTCAAAGATGATGTAGCCAGAGTTACGTGAATCGACAACCACAACCACTCCACGTTGTCTGATGGCTGCGATAAATTCTTGCTCTAGGCACACAACTAACCTATAAACTATACGTTTTTAAAAATTTGACGATCATCATTTTCATGGGGACGTGAACGTCCGGTCAATATGGTGGATAGGCGACAGGAACCATTGAAGGCTATGTATGAAAGTGTTCCTTGTTGCAGTTTCCTCATATTCCAAGTCCGGCCTGTTGCAGGAGCTATTGAGTTAAGTGCTCTGTGCACACCGTGAGCTGTGTGTTTCATCCGCTTTGATCATGTTTCGATATTTCAATTGTTTACAATGAAGGATGATATCGTATGACAGGGAATAGTTGACTGAGTTCACTTTCTGTGCGCTTTCGCCTTATGTCTTTTGGCGTGTGCTGAGACTGCTATGATGGGGACTACAGCTACCTTTCTTTGTTTGAGAGATGATATATTAATTCGGATGATTCCACTGGCACGGGCGGTTGAGCAATTATGTATTTTAATTCGTTTGCAGTGATACTGGGGCCTTCCATAACCAAAGAACATAAATAACCACATGTTTCAGAACAAAGAGCTATAGCTTGTTTCATAAGTCGTGCCCAACTTTAAAAATCAATATCTTTTAAACCGCTTTTTGTAATTTTTTCAAAATGTGCATGTATAGTTATAATGATTAGAACCCAACAGGGAATTAATTTCATTAAAAACAAACATTTGGTTATTATTATTGCTTATTTGATTTATATAAATTTATAACGACCCATTGATGTAGTCAAAACTTAGTGTTTACAGTATTTAAGTTAAAAATAGCGATTACAAATCCATACACGCTCAAATTTACGATTTTGCACGCTTTCCGCGTGAGTAGTCTGACACAATTAGACACTTGTAGTAAACACGAGACATTGTGTGTTCCATTTCCGTTAATTCAGCGGCGTAACGTGGAACAATAACATTTATCATGAGTCTTAAAATGAAATTCTGCAGTTTACAAAACATCGCAATAAAAATGTATGACTATTTTGCAAAGAGGCTCAACGAGGAAGATTATTTCATTCTTTAGAAAACCCTGAGAATAGGACAAGACACATTTTGGATTTATCTAAACGGTCATTTAATCGCTGGATTCAAGCACGTGACCGTCAATGTTCAAAATATACAAAATCACAAGGAAGAGCAAAAATGTTGGATAATTTCGACAGTGAACTTATTAGAAGTGAAATTCGCAAAATGTTGGGTATGAATGAAACTGTTACAATAAGAAAATTAAAAGTATCGCTGAAAAAGAACAACAGTATTGAAATATCAAAGTCTACATTATGGAGGAATGTGAGAGCTGCAGGCTTTACATTCAGAAAGTATTCCAATGGACGAAACATCATCTGTGAGAAGCCACATATAGTAGTCATGAGAAGCAAGTACTTACGT
Source organism: Megaustenia siamemsis (assembly GCA_032433765.1). NCBI lineage: Eukaryota > Metazoa > Mollusca > Gastropoda > Stylommatophora > Ariophantidae > Megaustenia > Megaustenia siamemsis. Next base: position 29,864,944 of record JAVIAB010000025.1, on the reverse strand, counting down.
GAAGTAAAAGAGGTGCGCAAGCAAGGTTATGATATTGTGTACTTGGATGAAACATGGATCAATGCTCACCACACTAACCAAAGGGAATGGCAGTCATCAGATGGAAAGATTAAGAGATTAATACCTAGCAGCAAAGGACAGCACTTGATAATTGCTCATGCAGGTAGTCGACAACATGGACTAATACAGAATGCAGAGCTCATTTTTCTTTCAAAATCCATAGACAATCGGGATTATCACTCTGAGATGAATGGTCACATATTTAGACATTGGATTGAAAATTCTGTTCTCCCATCACTAGATCGACCATCTTGCCTAATAATGGACAATGCAGCGTACCACAACATTGTTGCACTTGAAGATAAAGTCCCGACGTCATCCAGTACAAAAGATGCTATTAAGATATGGCTCACAAAGGAGCACATACAATTTAAGAACATGTACTTAAAACCTGAATTACTATCTCTAGTAAAGCAAAAACAGAGGACAAAGATTTTTCAAATAGATAAGATTATCCAAGAGCACGGTCATATAAGTTTGAGGCTGCCACCTTACCATGCTCATTTAAATCCAATAGAACTAATCTGGGCAAAATTAAAAGGACAAGTGGCAGATGAAAATACAACATTCAAAATATGCGATGTAAAGACTCTTGCTAATCTCGCTTTATTAAATATAGACAAAGATTATTGGGCTAAATGTGAAGACCATGTCTTAAAACAGGAAGAGGAATATTGGAAAAATGATGGTTTGTGGAATGTTCAACCCCAAACAGTTATTAATCTTTTAGACTCGTCTGATTCAGAATGAAAGTATATAGCCCCCACAATGTTGGCCCCTATATTACCTTAAATTATTTCAACAAACGGTCCTTTTCAGGACCACACAACTATGAAAATTGGACATACAGGTATACCTTGATATTATTATCGTCCGTCCTCGAACTGAGCAGACAATAATTCTCCTGGTGTTTTGTTTTATCCAGTTATTTCCCCATTACGGCCACGCCTTTACCTAGTGAAAATTAATCGTAGACCAGCAACTACGGTAATTTCTATTCTTTAGGGCTTCACAATTTACAATTTTGACAAACATCAAAGAAATATCGCCGATTTAAGAAAACTGCAGCTGCAAGATATTTGTTAAATATACATTTAAAGGGTCTTTTGCATTCTAATAACATTTGGAAAATTTCAAAAGTATTTAACAAACGGTTAGAGAGTAATAGCGTTTTGAAGTTGGGCATATGTTTTGAAACGAGCTATAGTCTCGTGTGTCTCAACAGTCTGTGGGATAAATTCAATTTTTTAATAGAATGTACAATATGTAATTTACTTAGGAGCCGCGATAGCTCAGTGGTTAGTGAACTGGACTACAAAGAACAAGGGGTAGGGTTCGATCTCAACCGACGGCTTCCGGGTTCACCCAGCCGTAAAATGGGTACCGGATATTTTTCTGGGAAAGTAAAGCGGCACGGGCGTAATACGGACCACATTACCCCACAAATCATGTGCTGAAGGTCTGTAAAATTTATGGTCACTAACACCCTATTCCCAATACGCCACTTGGCGTGACGAGGGTACTTTACTTTTTTAAAAGATGTAATTTATTTCCTTGTGTACATTATATAATTTACTTCCTTGTGTACATTATATAATTTACTTCCTTGTGTACAGTATATAATTTACTTCCTTGTGTACATTATATAATTTACTTCCTTGTGTACATTATATAATTTACATCCTTGTGTACATTATATAATTTACTTCCTTGTGTACAGTATATAATTTACTTCCTTGTGTACATTATATAATTTACTTCCTTGTGTACCTTATATAATTTACCTCCTAGTGTACATGATATAATTTACTTCTTTGTCTCCAATGTTTTAGCTGTCTGGGTCAATCTACGCCAAAAAGGATTTTAACAAAAATAATAACAAATCAAAGTTTTCTCCCCTGCTTTGCTAGAGTGATGGTAACATGGTGCTAGTGACCAGACTTTGTCTAGACTACGGCACATTTTTGGGTAACGTGATTGGTATAAAGCCAGACCGCCTTTACTTATAAGAAAAGTCTCTGGTATCCATTTTTAGATGCAAGTTGAACCCCGGAGCCTTGTCGGTAAAAACAATATGACTGCAAATCATGTTCTACATGATTGTCCCCAGTACACGGACCTGAGAAGAGCAATGTGGTCCATGCCCACCTCCCTGGAGGAGAAACTATATGGGGCAATCGATTCGCTTATACAGACAGCTGACTTCATGAGAGAGTCTGGAATCCTACTCTGATTGAGTCTTGATCGCAGAGAGAAAATATTCTTTCCATCTCTGTTGCATACATTAGTTATTTGATATTGGCTGTCCGTCTTTGTCATTTATCAGCTCAGTAGGATCATGGTTTTCTGTTCTCGCTCTTGTGGCTTTTACTGCTTTGTAGAAATCTCTTGTGGCTGTCTTGAAGATTCTGCTCTTGTTTTGTCCGAATTCTGTCCAATTCTTTTGCTTAGCTTCTTTGATCAACATTTTAACTCTTTTTTGAACTAAGGCATATTTTTCATATTTTCCTTGGTTCTTGTTCTCCCTCCAATTTTTAAACAGTTTCTTCTTTTCTTTAATTGCTTCTCTGATTGTTTCGTTCCACCGCGGGGTGGACTCTTTTTCCTTCTCTTGTTCTTAGCTTCGTTCCACAAACTGTTTTAGAGATGTTGGTTGCTGTTTCCTTAAATTGTTTCCACTCTTCTTCTACTGTGAATACTTCGTTAGGGGGTTTCCTGAATTCCTGTGTTAGTTTTTCTTCTAGGGTTTTCCTTATTTCTTGATCTTTTAATTGTTTTCTTTTTATTGTCTGTTCTTTTCGCTTCTTTTGTTTGTTTTCGTATATTCTCTTTATTTTTGGCTGTCTTAGTGTGATCATAACCATCTTGTGATCCGTGTCGTCTGTGATATTTGGGATTGCTCTGCTGTCGGTTACTCTTTTCTTGTTATGTTGTGTTGTTAGTTGTTATGTTGTCTTGTTAGTATAAAATCTATCTGGCTTCTGCATGTTGTGTCATTCCATTTGTACCAGGTGTATACTTGCGACTCTCTGTGTTTGAAGAATGTGTTGGTGATAAATAAATCATTTTGATTGCATAGATCCAGTTTACACAGGAAGTTGTTCTACCTACAAAAACGAATATCAGAACTGTGTCTTCCCTTCCTACAGAGTAAAAGAAAGGAATATAACAGGTCTGTAAAGGTGTCCTTATATTTGTCGAGTGGGTGCCTCGGCAGCCTAATTGGGAAAACCACCCGACTGGACTACCGACGTTCGGACAACCCGTGTTCGATTCCCGCTGGGAGCAGTGTGAGTTGTACTCGTGGTTGGAATAAAAATTAAAAAAATTAACCCCACGGTCGACCCAGTCGTTGGCAGAAATGGGTACCAAGGTATTACCCTAGTCAGGTGTGGAATGTCGCCTCGCATCTGAGTTTCGATGCTTGAAGCGACACTATACAGAAATCTCCGAACATTTCTGGATAGGCGGCCGAGCACATATGGGTGTAAACTCGCGTGCTAAGACGCCGGTTCAAGTCTCGCACTTCACCTCTCTACCTTCGTCTAGTGGAGATTACATTTATAATATTATATTGTTTTATTTGTATTATATATTATCAAACAGAAACTAAGGACAGACAATGAGTTGATAAAGTGGTTATTTTTAGTCCTAAAAGTCGTGCTGAAGTCGGATGTGTTGGGCCGAAATGCGCAGAGAGTTATCCTGTAAACCACAACACAACGCAGACACGCCCACTTAACTTCATTTTAAGGACGGATGATGAAGAGGTGTTTTACTTTAGTCATCGGGCGAACGCAAGCAGTCCTAAAAGTTTACGGAAACGCGTTCCTGGCCGTTCCGTATGAAAGGAAAGAAAACGCATACACATAAAACGAGTTAAACGAGTTGATAAACTAAGTTATCATTGTTATAACAGCAGACGTCATTATACTGGAGACACTACCATAGTATCTGAGTCTCACTGTAGAGAAATTAAACCCTCGGGATTATTGTTCCACTCATCATCATTATGTGCCATACCGGTTGGCGTAGGCGATCATGTCCTTCCACAAACTTCTACCCACAGTGCATCGTATCAGTTCTGTTGTTGACTGTTTTCCATGCCATGACACCTAGCTATCCAGTATTTTCTCTCTTTGTCGTTCGCGATCTCTCTTTCCTTGTGTTTTGCCAGTTGTAACCAAGTATTCCAACTTTCCTCTTTTCGTGATGTGCCCCAAAAATGTTGATTGTCTCTTTCTAATGTTTTTTTTTATGAGCTCCCTTTTTGTGTTGGCCTGTTTGAGAATTTCCTATTTGGTCTTCTTAGCTATCCAGGGAACTTTCAATATTCTTCTGAGAAATCCCATCTCTGTGACATCTAAATGTCTTTTCATTGTTCCATTAGCTCGCAAATATCGCGCGCACACTCACACACACACACGCTCTCTTTTCATCTCCCCATTTGTTTCAAACTACTCGCACCACGCTTTATTTAAAATTCTCTTGCTATTGACAAACCACTTAAACCAACGCGTCGCGTTCTCTTACAAACGTAAACACAGTAGTCGCCCTTGTTTGTAATCGATGTCGTAACGATGTCTCCAGTGTTCGATTGTGTAATCAATGCACTTGTAATATTCGCTGTTACCTCATCGTTATTGTTGCCATTGTACCAAGCTTATCCCTTTCCCAATCACAAAAGAATATGGCAAGTATAGGATTAAAATCTGCGAAGGTCTTTAGATAATCAAAATCTCTGCTGCCCCTAACAAATTATCTCTGAATATACCTTTAATTTGACAAACTGTCCATTTTAATAACCTTGATTTATTCATCATCATCATCATCGAGTTCCATCTCCGCATCGAAGGTTGGCTACCATGGATCGCCATTCTGCTCTGTCTCTTGCTTTGATGGTGCAGGTTGTCATAAGCTGACTTCAATTTTTTTATGTTACTCGTCCATGTTAGTCTTGGTCTGCCTCTGCCTCTTTTACCTTGTATTTTCCCCTCCAAGATTAATTTTAGTAGACTGTTGTGTCTTTTAACATGCCCCCAAAATCCATTTGTCTTGTTTGAATTGTGCTTAGTATTTCTCTTTTCATTTTTAGTTGTTTTAAGACTTCATCGTTTGTTTTCTTTTCTTTCCATCCAGTTCGACCTATTCTTCTATAAATCCACATTTCAAAGGCTTCAATTCTCTGTTCTGTTTTCTTGTCTAATGTCCATGTTCAGCACCATATAGGAATGTTGAGAAGTTATAACATGTTGCTATTCTTAGTTTTAGCCCTGGTGTTATTTGTTGTTTTATTACACAATAACAATTATTAATGTTATTATACAAATAAGAATATTATGTCAATAAACAAAAATTAACATGTTATGTCAATAAACAAAAATTAACATATATCGATAAACAAAAATTAACATATATCGATAAACAAAAATTAACATATATCGATAAACAAAAATTAACATATAATGCCAATAAACAAATAAACATATGTCAATAAACTAAAATTAACAAACTTTAAACGCTTGACACCTAAGTTTACAATTCTTCGCGGTTTCCTTAAAAATATAAATCATCATCATTGAGTGCCGTCTCCGCAACGAAGGTTGGCTACCATGGAGCGCCATTTTGCTCTATCTCTTGCTTTGATGGTGCAGGTTGTCATCGGTTGATTTATCCATCTTTTGATGTTACTCGTCCATGTTAATCTTGGTCTGCCTCTGCCTCTTTTACCTTGTATTTTCCCCTCCAGGATTACTTTCTGTAGGCTGTTGTGTCTTTTAACATGGCCTAAGAATCGCATTTGTCTTGTTCTAATTGTGTTCAGAAGTTCTCTTTTCATTTTTAGTTGTTTTAAGACTTTGTCATTTGTTTTCTTTTCCTTCCATCCAATTCTACCTATTCTTCTATATATCCACATTTCAAAGGCTTCAATTCTCTGTTCTGTTTTCTTGTCTAATGTCCATGTTTCAGCACCATATAGGAATATTGAGAAGATGTAACATTTTGCTATTCTTAGTTTGAGCTCTGGTGTTATTTGTTTTGATGTTAGTATGTCCTTCATGACATTAAAATTACTTTTTGTCATTCCTATTCTTTTGTTTATTTCAGTTGTACATTTGCCATCACTGGTTATAGTATGTCCAAGGTAGTTATAGTTCTGAACTGTCTCAAGGTCTATTCCTTCAATTTTGATATCCACTTGTGGGTTTTGAGTATTTTCTTTGTTTATGATCATAGTTTTAGTCTTTTTGATATTCATATCTAGTCCATATTTTTTGCTTGTCGTGTTTATTTCATTAAGTAATTGTTGTAGGTCTTTAGGATTTTCTGCTAGTAGTACAGTATCGTCAGCATATCTTAGGTTATTGATTATCTTTCCATTAATTTGTAGGCCTGGCATCTCTATGATGTTTTTAAAGATTTGCTCAGTGTATAGATTGAACAAGCTTGGTGATAGGATGCATCCTTGTCTTACTCCTCTTTTTATATCAATGGGTGTAGAGAACTCTTTGTTATATTTTATTATTGCTGTTTGCTCCCAGTATAGATTGCATATTAGTCGTATATCCATGTCATCTAGATGTATCTCTTTTAGGCATTCTATAAGTTGTTTGTGGTGTACTCTATCAAAAGCTTTGGTGTAGTCTATGAAGCAGGCATATATTGGTTTGTTTACTTCTGTGTATTTTTCGATTAATGTTCTCATGCAGAATATGGCTTCTTTTGTCCCGCTATTTTTCCTAAATCCAAATTGCTGCTCATCTAATTCAGTATTGATTTTATTCTGAATCCTTCCTTGTATAACTTTTAGCAAGATTTTTGTAACATGGCTCATTAGGCTTATTGTTCTAAAGTCACTGCATTCAACTGCACCATTCTTTTTAGGCAATGCAATGAAAGTTGATGTTTTTAGTTCATTTGGTATGTATCCTGTGTGGTATATGTCGTTGCATATGTCTGTAATCACTTCAATGCCAAAATCTTCAAGTGCCTGTATCATCTCTATCTGTATGCTTTCAGGTCCTGCTGCTTTTCCCCTTTTCATTGTTTTTATAGCTTTTTCCACCTCAGATTTTAAGATTTTATAGCCTGATGTACATTTTATAACTGGTTTCTTGTCCCTTTGATCATGAAATAGTTCTGTTATATATTCCTGCCATCTATCTATGATATCCTTATTGTCTGTTAGCATTTTTCCTTTTTTGTCTGCAATGCATCCACCTTCTGTGGCTTTTTTATTTTTATTAGTCATTCTCTTTATTTCTGTGTGCATTCCTCTTAGGTCTTGTTTGCTTTCCATAGTTTCTATTTCTATACATTTTTGGCTGAGCCAGTCTTCTTTTGCCTTTTTGCACATTTTGCGTATCTCATTATCTATTTTATTGTATTGGGCAGTGTTCTTCGCTTGTCTCCTTTCTTCCATTTTTTCTAAGATAGTGTTAGTTATCCATTTTTGTTTTTTGTTCTTTTCTCTTTTGGGTAAGGTGTCGCAGGCTTTTTGTATGCTTTTCTTTATGCATTGCCATTTGGTTGTTACTTTTTCATCAGGATTTTCTCTTCTGTATTGTTCAATTCCTTCCTCTAGCAGCTTCTGGTATGTGTTCTTTACTTGTATTGTATAGGTATCTTTAATATCTTTTTGATTTAAAGCTGTTATGTCGAGTGGGTTTGTTGATGAATCAGATTTTGCTTGTTTCTCTTTAGTTTGATTTTCATTTTAATCATTACAGGATTGTGATCAGAATTAATATCTGCTCCTGGGTAGGTTTTGGCTTTCTTTACGCTGTTACGGAACCTTTCTTTTATCATTATGTAATCTATTTGATTCCTCTTCCTATCTCCAGGGCTTTTCCATGTGCATAGTTTCCTTTTCTCTTGCTCGAAGTAGGTGTTACATATTATCAGCCTGTTTTCTTCACAGAATTGTATTAATCTTTCTCCTCTGTCATTTCTTTTTCCTAAACCATGATTTCCTATAATTGTCTTATATCTACCTTTTCCTACTTTAGCGTTCATGCCACCCATTACAATCAAGATGTCTGAAGATTTCACTTGCTTCATAACTTTATTTAGGTCTTCATAGTATGCCTCTATTTGTTCATCTGTGTAGTCTTGAGTAGGTGCGTATGTCTGTATTATTGCTATGTCGAATGGTTTTGCTTTCAACTTGAGTAGTATAATCCTATCACTGTATGTCCAGTGGGTATTTATATATTTTTGAAGCTCTCTTTTTATCAGTATTCCTACCCCCCTTTGATGTTCTGTTGTGTTTCCTGAGTATATAAATGTATATTTTTCGTGCTTCAATGTACCAACATTCCTTCCATCTAGTCTCTGATATGCCTAAAATATCTATATTTATTCGTTCTGCTTCTTGAATTAGATTTTCCAATTTCCTTGTTGATATAGAGTCCTAACATTCCAAGTACTTATTTTAAGATCTTTCCTCCGACATAAGTTCGAATATGAATAAAATATGAAGAAAAATATAAATAGTAACGTAAATAGTAACAAAAAAGAAACCAGATCACTGTGACTTTATGTATAATACTTAGTTGCCAAGTTATCCGCCCCTGCCCCCAAAGCTGAAAACGTCAGCCATTAGAAGGCCAAAGGTCCTGCTTGATATCAATTTATCTGAGCCCTATTGTACTTTTCTTCAAAGATAATATCAATCTAGTTTTGATCCTTTGTTAAGTGACACCTAAAGGTAGTAGGACCATTAAGGACGGTATCTTTTCTGCCGATTGGGTTAATCCGGACCTTAGTGACAGCTAGACGAATGGATACAAGGAGGCCATTTGGAGGACCTCGACTTTGCTGATGACATAGTTCTCATCAGCAGTCAGATAAAAACGATGCAGGAAAACACAAATGAACTATCATCAATAGCCAGCAAAATTTGGCTTGAGATCAATCATGAAAAGACTAAAGTCATGAAAAGCTTAATTCCAACAGGTGACAGAATATACATGGAAAACAAACCAGTAGAAGAGATCGATCACTTTATCTATCTTGGAAGTCACATTGATCGAGAAGGGGATACGAGCAAAGAGATTAGAATCAGAATAGCTAAAGCAGCAATGTCTTTCAGAAGCCTTGAAAAGTTGTGGAAATCAAAACTTATCAGCACAAACACAAAACTTAGGCTATTCAAATCAAATGTACTATCAACCCTTACGTATGCGTGTGAAAGCTGGAAAACAACAAGAGATATAGAAACAAAGTTGAACGCATTCGAAAATAAATGTCTAAGGAAAATACTTGGTATAGCATGGAACGAATTCAAAACAAACGAGGAAATTAGAGAAATCGCCAATCAACCACTAATATCTTCAGTAATCAAGAAAAGACGACGGTCATATGTTGGACATGTGATGAGAAGAGATAATAACCGAATAGCAAAGCAAGCTCTCCCATGTGGGAAACAACAGTTAAGAGGAAAAGAGGAAGACCCAGAGAGACAATGAGAGGAACATTGATGAGAGAGGCAAGAGCAGCAGGAATCGGCTCTCTCAATGAGATAGAGCTGCTTGCACAGAACAGAGACAAATGGCGAGATTTGATAAAAGATCTTTACAAGAATTGAAAACTGCTAGATTAAAAATTTAGATAAGAGAAAGAGTATCTGGTTTCTACACCGTATGGGCCGGAATCAGAATAGCTAAAGCAGCAGTGTCTTTCAGAAGCCTGAAAAGTTATGGAAATCAAAACTCATCAGCACAAACACAAAACTTTGACTATTCAAATCAAACTATCAACCTTTACATATGCATGCGAGAGATGGAAAGCAGTAAAAGACATAGAAACAAAATTGAACACATTTGCAAATAAATGCCTTTAAAAGAAAACTGCTAGAACAAAAAATTCATATAGGAGAAGGTGTATCTTGGTCTACGCCCTATGGGCGGTTACGGCTCGAAAGGTCAATAGATAGATAATGACAGCAATAATGATAACAATAATGATAAAAGAAAGGTTCCGTAACAGCGTAAAGAAAGCCAAAACCTACCCAGGAGCAGATATTAATTCAGATCACAATCCTGTAATGATTAAAATGAAAATCAAACTACAGAGAAACAAGCAAAAGTCTAATTCATCAACAAATCCACTAGATATAACAGCTTTAAATCAAAAAGATATTAAAGGTACCTATACAATACAAGTAAAGAACACATACCAGAAGCTGCTAGAAGAAGGAATTGAGCAATACAGAAGAGAAAATCCTGATGAAAAAGTAGAAACCAAATGGCAATGCATAAAGAAAATCATACAAGAAACCTGTGACACCTTATCCAATAGAGAAAAGAACAAATAACACAAATCGATAGCTAACACAATCTTAGAAAAAAATGGAAGAAAGCAGACAAGCGAAGAACACTGCCCAATACAATAAAAATAGATAATGAGATACGCAAAATGTGCAAAAAGGCAAAAGAAGACTGGCTCAGTCAAAAATGTATAGAATTACAAACTATGGAAAGCAAACAAGACTTAAGAGGAATGCACACAAAAATAAAGAGAATTACTAATAAAAATAAAAAAAGCCACATAAGGTGGATGCATTGCAGACAAAAACGGAAGAATGCTAACAGACAATAAAGATATTACAGATAGATGGCAGGAATATATATTCTTTAGCTTTCCTTCCTTATCTACCTTTCAGCGTTGAGGGGAGATATAATTGCGGTCTTTTGCTCTTCTGTTCGCCTCTGCTGCTGTTATGTTTCCTAGTGCTTCTAACATTCCATCGACCCATCATTTTCGTGGTCGACCCTTGGGTCTCGTGTTCTCACAACGTTTGTTGAAGGCTCGTTGTGTTGTGTTTTGTTCTTTCTGCCTTGTCACGTGGCCAAACCATTTTATCTGTTGTTTCCTTATATATTCTATGGCGGGGGCTATTCCTAGCTTTTTTCTCAGTTCTTCATTTCTGATCTTATCTCTCAGACTGTTTCCTGTCATTCGTCTAACACATTACATCTATGTGGAGGTTAATTTTCTTATTGTTCTTGCATCTAGGGTCCAGATCTGGCATTGGTAGCACAACGTTGGGATGAAGATTGTATTGTATAGTGCTCGTTTCTCTTCCAGAGTTATTTCCTTGTTGGAAAATAGTGGTAATAACTGTCTAATGATTTGACAAGCTTTGTTGCATCTTGATTCTATCTCTGCTGTTTGAGAATTATCGTTTGTCATTAGACTTCCTAGGTATTTGAATTCCTCTACTTGTTTTAAGTTGTCTGCCTTCTATAGTTATGTTGATGTCCTGTTTATTTTTGGCGACATTCATGACTTCTGTTTTGTTGATGTTGATTTTCATGTTGTATTTTATGCCTGAGATGTTGAGTTTGTTTAAGTGTTCTTGTAGGTCTTCTATTGTTTCATGTGTTAGTGCCTGGTCGTCTGCAAATAAAAGCTCGTTGATCTCCTCTGTCTCTGATGGGTTGGTTAACTTGCATATATGGTCCATGTATGTAGTAAACAGTAGGGGGGATAGTACGCACCCCTGTCTTACACCTCATCTAACTTCGAAGTGGTCTGTGTAGCCTGCTGCTGTTCTGACCTTGCAACTGCTGTTGACGTAGAGACTTTTAATAAGGTTGGTTAGATGTTGGCTTACTCCGTATGTTGTTAGTATCTCCCAAAGTTGTTCTCTGTTTACTCTGTCGAATGCTTTTTCTTGGTCAATGAAGGCTACGTATAAGTTTTGATTGTGTTCTGCCGTTTTTTTTCTGCAAGCTGTTTTAATGTGAATAGTGCGTCAGTACATCCTCTGTTTTTTTCGGAACCCCTTTTAAGAATCGCTTAACTGTAGTTCTATTATTAGCCTTTTTCCCAAGATTTTGGCGTATAGCTTTCCTACATGGCTGAGAAGAGATATACCTCTATATTGATTGCAGTCTCTTTTGCTGCCTTTCTTTTCCATATTGGTATGATGATTGCCTGTTGCCAGTCTTCTGGGGCTTGTTGTTGGTGCCATGCTGCATTAAATATTCTGTGCAGCCATTGCATTCCTGTTTCTCCTGCTGCTGTTATTATTTCTACTGGTATGTTATCTATCCCCGGTGCTTTATTTCTTGATGCATATTTGATTACTTCTTCGATTTCCTATTTCATGATGTTGGGTTCTATATTTGTGAGTTCTGGCGTGGTTTTTTGTTGTCTTATTGGTAGTTGGTATGTTTAACAGGTCTTCAAAATATTCTTTCCATCTCTGTTGCATACATTGGTTATTTGATATTGGCTGTCCGTTTTTGTCATTTATCAGCTCAGTAGAATCATGGTTTTCTTTTCTCGCTCTTGTGGCTTTTACTGCTTTGTAGAAACCTCTTGTGGCTGTCTTGAAGTCCCTGCTCATGTTTTGTCCGAATTCTGTCCAATTCTTTTGCTTAGCTTCTTTGATCAACATTTTAACTCTTTTTCGAACTGAGGCATATTTTTCATATTTTTCTTGGTTCTTGTTCTAACTCCAATTTTTAAACAGTTTCTTCTTTTCTTTAATTGCTTCTCTGATTGTTTCATCCCACCACGGGGTGCTCTTTTTCCCTTCTCTTGTTCTTAGCTTCGTTCCACAAACTGTTTTAGAGATGTTAGTTACTGTTTCCTTAAATTGTTTCCACTCTTCTTCTACTGTGCTTACTTCGTTAGGGAGTTTCTTGAATTCCACTGTTAGTTTTTCTTCTAGGGTTTTCTTTATTTCTTGATCTTTTAATTGTTTTATTTTTATTGTCTGTTCTTTTCGCTTCTTTTGTTTGTTTTCGTATATTCTCTTTGTTTTTGGCTGTCTTAGTGTGATCATAACCATCTTGTGATCCGTGTCGTCTGTGATATTTGGGATTGCTCTACTATCGGTTACTCTTTTCTTGTTCTCTTTTCTTGTTAGTATAAAATCTATCTGGCTTCTGCATGTTGTGTCATTCCATTTGTACCAGGTGTATACTTGCGACTCTCTGTGTTTGAAGAATGTGTTGGTGATAAATAGATCATTTTGATTACATATTTTCAGCAGTCTGCTTCCGTTTTCGTTTATTTCAGCTGTTTTATCGCCAAAGGGTCCTAAGATATCACTGTTCTCACTGTTGCGTTTCCCAAGCCTTCCATTAAAATCTCCCATCACTAACATGTCGTCGCTTTCGTCAATCTTGTTAATGATTTCACTCAGTGTGTCGTAGAATTCTTCGCTGTCTTTTACATTGTTGTTGCATGGTGCATAGATTTGAATGTAATTTGTTTTTCGATCGTCTTCTAGTAGTTTAATTGTGATAATTTTTTCTGAGTGATATTTTATTTCTAGAATGTTATCTGCGTGTTCTTAATCGATGATAAAACCTACTCCATGTGTTGCTCTTTCTGTGTTGTCGACTCCTGAGAATATTTTCGTGTAGTTCATGTGTGTTTTCTTTATCTGTTGTCCTTTTACTCTGGTGTCAGCTAATCCTAGTATTTTAATTGTCCTTTTTGTCATTTCTTCTATAAGTTCGACTTCTTTATTTTTTATCCCGCATATATTTATCGTTGCTACTTTAATCTCCATCTTCTGAGTATTTCTCTGAGCATAAAACATTTATCCCTTACCGACCTGCTGAGTCAGTCGTAAGTTAAGGACTTAACTTAAAAAAAACACACGTTGGGAGTTTAGCCCGACTGATGTTTCCCCCACGTGTTTGATCGCTAAGGTCTCACATGCGATCTTTTACGATCTAAATATAAAACTTTAGCTGGTTACATTTAAAAAAGTACTTATCAGTTCTTATCCTCCTCCTTGGTAGAAAACTTTACACAACTTTTCGAAAATTATATTCCGTTGGAAACACTATATTTAATCACTTTAATCACACAAACTACACTCCGAAAATAAAACAACCGCCATCTTGCCATCTTGGTCGCCATCTTGGAATATATAAGGAATATATAACAGAACTATTTCATGATCAAAGGGACAAGAAACCAGTTATAAAATGTACATCAGGCTATACAATCTTAAAATCTGAGGTGGAAAAAGCTATAAAAACAATGAAAAGGGGAAAAGCAGCAGGACCTGAAAGCATACAGATAGAGATGATACAGGCACTTGAAGATTTTGGCATTGAAGTGATTACAGACATATGCAACGAAATATACCACACAGGATACATACAAAAGGAACTAAAAACATCAACTTTCATTGCATTGCTTAAAAAGAATGGTGCAGTTGAATGCAGTGACTTTAGAACAATAAGCCTAATGAGCCATGTTACAAAAATCTTGCTAAAAGTTATACAAGGAAGGATTCAGAATAAAATCAATACTGAATTAGATGAGCAGCAATTTGGATTTAGGAAAAATAGCGGGACAAAAGAAGCCATATTCTGCGTGAGAACATTGATTGAAAAGTACACAGAAATAAACAAACCAATATATGCCTGCTTCATAGACTACACCAAAGCTTTTGATAGAGTACACCACAAACAACTTATAGAATGCCTAAAAGAGATACATCTAGATGACATGGACATACAACTCATATGTAATCTATACTGGGAGCAAACAGCAATAATAAAATATAACAAAGACAACTCTCCATTGATATAAAAAGAGGAGTAAGACAGGGATGCATCCTATCACCAAGCTTCTTCAATCCATACACTGAGCAAACCTTTAAAAACATCATAGAGATGCCAGGCCTAAACATTAATGGAAAGATAATCAATAACCTAAGATATGCTGACCATACTGTACTACTATAGTCCGTTCAGAAATTCATAATCACACTTGAATTAGCTTTACGTGATAACCGTTTGTTATTTTGCTTTCAACTTTTGCATGTAATCTTATAATATTGATGTCGTTATAGCAATATTTTTTGCTCTGAGAAATTTGATCTAGTTTAAAAGTTTTCTTCTTTCTATCTATCTATTGACCTTTCGAGCCGTAACCGGCCCATAGGGCGTAGACCAAGATACACCTTCTCCTATATGAATTTTTGTTCTAGCAGTTTTCTTTTAAAGATATTTTATTAAATCTCGCCATCTGTCTCTGTTCTGTGCAAGCAGTTCTATCTCATTGAGGGAGCCGATTCCTGCTGCTCTTGCCTCTCTCATCAATGTTCTTCTCAGTGTCTGGGTCTTCTCTTTTCTTTTACCTGTTGTTTCCCATATGAGGGCTTGCTTTGCTATTCGATTATTATCTCTTCTCATCACATGTCCAACGTATGACCATCGTCTTTTCTTTATTACTGAAGATATTAGTGGTTGATTGGCGATTTCTCTAATGAGAAAAATTTCTTCTTTAGGCTATATTAAATTCACCCTGTTCGAATTGGACACAATTTTAGGATATATACATTAATTTGGTGCGGTCGTTCACGTAAAATAGTTTGGCTATTGCAGAAACACTAAGTTCAGGAAAATCCCGTGCACAAAACTGAATTGTTATTGAACGACATGACGCACCACGGCCTGGGCATTAATTACCTAAGTGAAGGCGTATCTTTATTAATTTTGTGAAGACTCAGTAGACAATTTGTTGACTTTAAATACCAACATTTATATCTAAATTACAATGAGTTTGAAATGCAAATTTATAACTATGCAAAAGGTTACTGTTTTACTATATCAGCACTTCCTTAGGGAATTCAAGATGGGACAAAGTGCCTACTGCATCAAATACAAAAGAGCAAATTAGGACATGGCTTGCGAATGAAAATGTCAAATTTGACGACACATATTTAAAACCCGAATTGTTACAACTTGTGAAGAATACGAATAAGAAAAAGGTGTACCATGTTGACAAAATCATTGAGAAATACGGCCACACTAATTGTAACCAATTGAATTCATGTTTGCAAATACACATAACTAACAACACCCACAATTAAGCACTATGTAGATACGCTTCTATAGTCCGTTCAGATTCGTTTGCCTAGACATTAATTTATTTTTTTCAAAAACTTATTGTTCATTTGCATTGATCTTTTGAAGTTAGGTTTAGAATACTAATGTCGCTATAAAAATATTTTTTTATCAAAGAAATGTGATCCAGTTTCAAAGATGCCTTATTTAACCTATATTTAAAAAAAGTTAATCGATATTATAAACACCGGCGGGATTATGTAGATGCTTACATCTCACAGCTGATTCTTTAACATATATGCATGACCTTCACGGCTGAATGCGCACCGTCCTAAAATAGTTATGTTTCCACTATAAATTTTTATAAAGAAATGTTACATATGAAATTTCCCGTTTAGCACAAAATGACATTTTAGCCGAAACCGGAAATTATGTGACGTCAAAATCACGGCCGTAGACTCGAGTTCGAGTCATAATTCAGAGGCAAATCTCAATATTTACAGAAAGGAGGCGGCACTATCCATATTATCTTCTGCAAGTCTATGTGAGAATGAATATAAAGGCAAAATATTTTACTGAGCATAACATTGCTATAAAGATTTATCAATACTTTTGCAGAGAGCGTAAAAAGGGACATCTTTATTGTTCTTTATCAAACCCTGAGAAGAGAACAATGCATATTTTAGGTTTGTGTAAACGTTCATTTGATCGAATAGTTAAAGGAAGCGGATATTTATTGCCAACAAATGCAAGAAAGCAAGGAAGGAAAGAAACGTTAGACAGTTTTGATAAGGACCTAGTAAAAAGAGAAATCTGTCGAATGTTTGATATAAACGAAGAAGTGACACTTAGAAAGTTGAAGCTTTGGCTGAAAACTAACAACGACATTGAAATATCAAAAACTTCATTATGGAAATATTAAGAAGTGCAGGCTTCACCTTTAGAAAGTATGCTGGTGGGAAAAACATTATTTGTGAGAAGCCACATCTAGTAGCTCTTAGAAGCAAGTATTTACGTGAAGTGAAGGAAATGCGCGAAAATGATTATGATATTGTTTATTTAGATGAAACTTGGATCAACGCTCATCATACAAATGAAAAGGAATGGCAGTTAGCAGATGGAAGTATTAAAAGATCAGTACCAAGCAGTAAAGGGCAACGTTTGATAGTTGCACATGCAGGTAGCAGACATAATGGGTTGTTGCAGAATGCTCATCTCGTTTTCATTTCAAAATCCATAGACAATAGAGACTACCACTCCGAAATGAATGGGCACATATTTAAAGACTGGATCGAGAAAAGTATCCTTCCAATATTAGATCGACCTTCTTGTCTGATAATGGACAATGCTTCATACCATAACGTAGTTAACGTAGAAGATAGAATCCCAACATCATCAAGTACAAAAGATGCAATCAAAACGTGGCTCATAAAAGAACACATACAAGTTAACGACAGCTACTTGAAACCCGAATTGCTTAGCCTTGTAAAACAGACACAACGTGCACAGATATTTAAAATAGACAAGTTAATTCAAGAACATGGCCATAGATGTTTGAGACTACCTCCATATCATGCACACTTAAATCCTATAGAACTAGTTTGGGCAAAAGTTAAAGGACACGTAGCAAATACAAATAAAACTTTCAAATTATGCGATGTTGAGACACTTACAAATCAGGCTCTATCAAATATAAATAAAGACTACTGGGTAAAATGTGAGGATCATGTGTTACGACAAGAAGAGGAATATTGGAAAAAGGATGGTTTGTTGTTTGTTCAGCCGAAAGCAGTAATCGACCTATTTGACTCGTCTGATTCTGAATGATCATTACTCTGATTAAGTCTACAGATAAATAGTTTGATTTGCAAAATTTCCTAGTTGATTTGTTAAACAGTTTATTGTTCAAGACCACCCAAGCAATCAAAAATATGTTATAAGCAAACCAACAACCATTACTTTGAATGGAAGCCTGCTTGAGTCAGTACAGAAGTTCAGCTATCTTGGATCCACTATTACAGCCACACTTTCCTTAGATGAGGAACTAAATGTACGTATTTGAAAGGCAGCGACAACATTTGGGAAACTCACACCAAGAGCATGGAACTATATCAAATTGACTCTACGAACAAAAGTTCTATATATAATTTAAAATTTGTATACTTGCCACCAAGTAAAATTTTATGGACACGCCTATGGGTCATCGTTGCACTAGATTACTGTAAAACATTTTGATTAGGGTCAAAATAATAGTTACATGGGCAAAGATCAAAGGAATTCGCCGCTTTAAGAAAACCGTTATAGCTAGACATCGAGTAACACATATGTTCTCGTGACATGGACATTTTAACACCGTATGCCAAAAATCATGTGAAATCATCAAGAACTTTTTGAATTATATATCATAACATCTCGGCAAACAAATCTGAACGGACTATAGAAAATCCTAAATTTCTACAACAATTACTTAATGAAATAAACATGATAAGCAAAAAAATATGGACTATATATGAATTTCAAAAAAGACTAAAACTATGATCATAAACAAAGGAAACACTCAAAACCCACAAATGGATATCAAAATTGAAGGAATAGACATGGAGACAGTTCAAAACTACAACTACCTTGGACATACTATAACCAGTGATGGAAAATGTACAACTGAAATAAACAAAAGGATAGGAATGGCAAAAAGTAATTTTAATGTCATGAAGAACATACTAACATCAAAACAAATAACACTAGGGCTAAAACTAAGAATAGCAAAATGTTAATCTTCTCAATATTCCTATATGGTGCAGAAACATGGACATTAGACATGAAGACAGAACAGAAAATTGAAGCCTTTGAAATGTGAATTTATAGAAGAATATGTAGAATTGGATGGAAAGAAAAGAAAATAAACGATGAAGTCTTAAAACAACTGAAAATGAAAAGAGAACTACTAAACACAAATAGAACAAGACAATTGCGATTTTTGGGCCATGTTAAAAGACACAACGGCCTACTAAAAGTAATCCTGGAGCGTAAAATACAAGGTAAAAGAGGCAGAGGCAGACCAAGACTAACATGGACGAGTAACATCAAAAGATGGACAAATAAACCTATAACAACCTGCACCATCAAAGCAAGAGGCAGAGAAGAATGACGCTCAATGGTAGCCAACCTTCGTTGCTGAGATGGCACTCGATGATGATGTTGAGTGACAGCAACTTTGGACATCTGGTCTATTGTTTTCATTCTATTGTAACTTCGCTTCGTTGTTCCGCAACTTTTTTTTCATTTCTCGCCAGCAAAATATTGGTTCTCTTTCTACTTGTGTTTGTCCCCCACGTCGCGATTGTGGCTATGAGATTACTAAGCTACTTTTTACCAGCCTTCCTTCCTTCCTTCCTTCCTTCCTTCCTTCCTTCCTTCCTTCCTTCCTTCCTTCCTTCATTCCTTCCTTCCTTCCTCCCTCCATTCCATCTTTTTTTCCTTCCTTCATTCCATTCTTTTATACATCATTTAATCAAATCTTCCTTCCTTTTGTCCGTCATTCCTTCCTTCCATCGTTCCTTCCTTCCATCGTTCCTTCCTTCATTGTATCCTTCCATCCATCATTCCATCCATCATTCCATCCTTCCTTCCTTCCTTCTTTTCTTCCATCTTTCCTTCCTTCCTTCATTCATTCCACCCTTCCATCCATCATTCCATCCAACCTTCCATCATTCAATTCATCTTTCCTTCATTCATTTCTTCATTCCATCCTCCCATCCATCCTCCCTCTGAGTTCACGTGACAACTGTTCCTTCTTATCTTCCACCTTTAGTACAAACGTTTTGCTAACATGCGCTATACGATGTGGTTAGCACTATAGCTATAGTTATATCAACGCCTTTCGGCCCAACACATGCGATTTCAGCATGGCTTTCCAGAATACCAGCAGGTTGCCTTCCCTTTTCGCGCCGTCTTGGCCAGTGTCTGGTCATAGTTTTATTTCAAGGAATAATACTGGACATAGAAGCAGGGTCTTTCATCAGTTATGTTAATCGTCGATCCTGACTGTCACGGCCAACTTTGAGTCGCCTACAACTGTCAGCTCACATCTTGATGGGTGTCATGCCGACCACTAGCACGCTTTCGCCACTGATCTTGACTTTGGTTGTAATCAGTGCTTTTATTGATCTCACACGAACACATTTGTCATCCCCTTAGTTGTTTTTTTGGGGGGTTCTTTTATTGTTTTTTCTTTTTTTTTTAAGCATGATCTGAAATTATTGACAGAAAATTTACAGTACTTCAAATGTTGCAGAATTCTAGAGAAATTTAATCTGAGGTTTGACGGATAGACAGACAGACAGACGGACGGACGGACGGACGGAAGGGCAGACAGACAAACAGGCAGGCAGACAGACGGACGGACGGGAAGACAGACAGACAGACAGACAGGCAGGCAGGCAGACAGACAGACAAACAGTCAGGCAGGCAGACAGACATACAGACAGGCAGGCATGCAGGCAGGCAGGCAGACAGACAGACAGACAGCCAGGCAGTCAGGCAGACAGACAGACAGACAGACAGTCAGGCAGACAGACAGACAGACAGACAGACTGACTGACTGACAGGCAGGCAGGTAGGTAGGTAGATCCTTTCCTGTAGACCCTCCACACTCCTCCCATTCCTATGCATTACCATTCTTCAAAAATGTTCAATAAATGCATTTATATTTAAGAATTACATTTATTGTTTACGTGTTATTAATAATGACATTTAAATGTGTTATTTTTACCGTACTGCGTAATACCGACCACATTACCCCAAAAATCATGTGTCGAAGATCTGTAAAAATTATGGTTACTGACACTCTATTCCCTATATGCCGCTTGGCGTGACGATGCTCTTTACTTTACTTTACTAAACTAAGAATAGCAAAATGTTACATCTTCTCAATATTCCTCTATGGCGCTGAAATATGGACATTAGACAAGAAAATAGAACAGAAAATTGAAGCCTTTGAAATGTGGGTTTATAGAAGAATAGGTAGAATTAGATGGAAAGAAAAGAAAACAAACGAGGAAGTTTTAAAACAACTAAAAATGAAAAGAGAACTACTAAACACAATTAGAACAAGACAAATGAATTTTTTAGGGGGCATGTTAAAAGACACAACATCCTAATAAAAGTAATATTGGAAGGGAAAATACAAGGTAAAAGAGGCAGAGGCAGACAAAGACTAACATGGACGAGTAACATTAAAAGATGGACAGATCAGCCTATGACAGACAGTCTGCACCATCAAAGCAAGAGACAAAACGGAATGGCTCTCCATGGTAGCCAACCTTCGTTGTGTAGACGGCACTGAATGATGATGATATTTACCTGAGATAAAGTGTCATTGTTGTTAAAGTTGATCTCGTTTGGTATTATTTACGGTGTATGGACAGATTAATTCGTCTTTCATTATTTATAAAGAGAACAAAATTGATTTCGACTCCTAGGCCAAGGCGCCTGCCAGCACTAGACCTGAAGTTGCCAGCGAATCATAGCTGACTGTTCTGCCACAGTCGGTGAATCAGAACTGTCAAGATCTGTTCGTAGTGTCCCTAGCAACAGACTAACCAGTCTAGTCTGGACAAATGAATAGGGACCGAGAGGGAAAGCAACTCTGTACTCAAAATTGTCATGCTGAAGCCGGATGTGTTGGGCCGAAAGGTGCAAATATCACAGTTCCACTGCAAACCACATCACAAAGCATACACGTCCAATTATCATAATTGTAAGGGCGGATGACAAAGAGGTGTATTTTCTTAGTCATTGGATGTAAGCAGTCAAGCGATTCCGAGTTGGAACTGCCTTTGTTGAATGAATTAAACCTGAAATACGAGGCGCCAATGTACTGTGTTGATTTTTATATGGAGAATACTGGCACCATTGTACTGTGTTGACTTTTATATGGGGAATACTGGCACCATTGTGCTGTGTTGACATTTATATGGGGAATACTGGCACCAATGTACTGTGTTGACTTTTATATGGAGAATACTGGCGCCATTGTACTGTGTTGACTTTTATATGGGGAATACTGACACCATTGTACTGTGTTGACTTTTATATGGGGAATACTGGCACCATTGTACTGTGTTGACTTTTATATGGAGAATACTGGCACCATTGTACTGTGTTGACTTTTATATGGGGAATACTGGCACCATTGTGCTGTGTTGACTTTTATATGGAGAATACTGGCACCATTATGCTGTGTTGACTTTTATATGGGGAATACTGGCACCATTGTACTGTGTTGATTTTTATATGGAGAATACTGGCACCATTGTACTGTGTTGACTTTTATATGGAGAATACTGGCACCATTGTACTGTGTTGATTTTTATATGGAGAATACTGACACCATTGTACTGTGTTGACTTTTATATGGGGAATACTGGCACCATTGTACTGTGTTGACTTTTATATGGAGAATACTGGCGCCATTGTACTGTATTGACTTTTATATGGGGAATACTGACACCATTGTACTGTGTTGACTTTTATATGGGGAATACTGACACCATTGTACTGTGTTGACTTTTATATGGGGAATACTGACACCAATGTACTGTGTTGACTTTTATATGGGGAATACTGGCACCATTGTACTGTGTTGACTTTTATATGGGGAATACTGGCACCATTGTACTGTGTTGACTTTTATATGGGGAATACTGGCACCATTGTACTGTGTTGACTTTTATATGGGGAATACTGGCACCATTGTACTGTGTTGACTTTTATATGGGGAATACTGACACCATTGTACTGTGTTGACTTTTATATGGGGAATACTGGCGCCATTGTACTGTGTTGACTTTTATATGGGGAATATTGACACCATCTTTTTGCTGGATGAACTCTGAATGTAGCGTTATGCGTTTGCTCTTTACATGACGCGGGTCTTTGTTACTTTCGTGTTTTCGTTAATTTTCTCTAGGGTCCTGATACCTGAAATGAAGCAGAAAGCTATCGTGGATATCGCCAGCACCATACCTGGCAGTTGCATATAGCCTGCGCTGTCTGATCGCGGGGCAAGGCAAATATATGTACGCTCGCTTCCTGATCAGAAAACTTCGGGCTAAATTCCTACAAGCAGGGTTTTTTTATGAACCGACAAGGCTCCGGGTTTCATTTAGCCCCTTACTTTTCAGAGAAGTAAAAGCGGCCGGGTTTGATACCGACCACATCGCAAAAATGCGCTGATTGTAATGTAAAAACGTAATCATTAACACCATACATACTCCGTATATATACACACATATATATATAGTAAGACAGGGGAGGTAACCTTACTTTATTGTATATTTCCCCGGAGAAAGACACGTGTTAACGCCCCTGACCTGCCTTCTTTTATCTGTCCACGGGGCTCCCTGCTGATGGTACGCTACTGGTTGCGGCATATTCATCCCGAAGAAACTGTATACTGGGTCTTCTATATCAACAGGGGGAGCACAAGCGCCTGCGACCTCCGGTCGCAATAGCAAGGTCGGCGCACCATCAGCCGACCAAGACCTAGCATTTCTACACCTCCTCGCGGTCTCCCCTGGTAACAGTCTGCGTTACAACAGGCCGGCTAACAGAAGCTAGGATCGCCGTGTTCCCTGTAGCGGTGGCTGTTACTGATATAGAAGGGGGTGTCCGGTTAGCGCAATCGATAGGCGGTTGGCTTACCACGGCAACAGCCGGGGTTCGTACCCTGGCGAGGACACCTGGGTTTTACTAATTCCCTAAAAATTAGTACCTCTGAAGTCGGAGTAAATCTGCCTGCATGGCGAGGGGCATCCTGTAATGGGATAAAACAGACTTTACACGCAAAATTCAGTCCCACAAAATTCAGTGGGTGGGACTTCGTCAGAGGTCAAAGCTGACGAAAGCGAACGAACGAACTGATATAGAAGACCCAGTATTGCAGTACCTCTGGGCTGGACTAGTAGTTTCTCAGCAAAGCCTGGGATAGACGAACTCCAACTTCTCCAGTAAGAGCCGGGAATGTCAAGAAAGCCATTACAACCCGCCACATCTATTGAGTCAAAGAGCAGCAAGCTCGTATCAACTCGTGGCATTCAGTCAGTCAGTCAGTCTATATCAACAAATTTCACTCAAAATGTTCAAAAGAAGAGATTAAACATTAAACAAATCTAAGTCACGCTCAAATAATTTCTGATAACGACATGGCAAGTAACTGCAGTGCTATCACCAGTAATCAAAGAAAATTAAATCACTTATTTCTTTTTTGGTCTCTTCTTTTGGTTTCCCTAAATAAGAACAGGTTGTATATGAGATTAGCCACCCCATGCACCAAAGAATAACTGGTTCCGGAATTTTACGACTAAAGAGGAGCAACTTCGCTGCAATTGCCAATGAACTAACTACTGGAGACCCAGTACTTTCCCAAACAATATGGAAACCCTTGAGCCCATCTGATATGTCTCCTCATGGAAAGCATAAAATACCAGAACTTAAGGAAAATATAACAGGAATCATGCAAAAAGGCACCCAAAAAGACACAGAAAGAAAACACGTAGCAAAAAAACACATACACGATGCCTACCCACAGGACTCTTGGTCCCGCATACACACATATGGCACTGCTACAAATGCCACGAGAAATGGGGGGGGGGGTTCTTGACGCTGAACAATCAGGACGAGATCCACCAAGTCAATAGCTACTGGAAAATTCTAATACAACTTTAAAGCAGAAACTGAGGCCATCAGAGATGCTGCAACACTGGCTACTCAACACAAAAATAGCATGCACAATAAATTGGTGATTCTGACTGATGCTCTATCAGTACTATCAGCTCTAAAAAGCCCTAAGAACAATGAACTAGATGACTTGAGAACAACCCTGGACCAACTATGCAATAACTTCCAGAGAGTAGTCATTCAGTGGATACAATCACACTGTAATATACACGGGAACGAACGCGCAGACAAATTAGTTAAAGAGGGAGGGAGATTACCACAAGAGAACCACCCGCTTAGTTATAATGAAGCCAAATCCATCCTCAAGGGTCAGTTCCATGAAAAATAGAAACGAGAAGACCCAAGCATAACGAGAGTGACGGATACCACCAACTATCAAGGAGGGATCAAGTCATCATACTTCGCCTACGCACTGGCCACAATAGAATGAGAAATCATATGTTCACCAAATTCAAAATAGGTACAACCAGCCTATGCCACTGTACACTGGATAATATGACTACAAAACATGTTCTACAGGATTGCCCCCAGTACACAGACCTGAGAAGAGCAATGTGGCCCACGCCCACCTCCCTGGAAGAAAAAACTATATGGGGCAATCGATTCGCTTAAACAGACAGCTGACTTCATGAGAGAGTCTGGAATCCTACTCTGATTGAGTCTTGATCGCAGAGAGAGAGAGAGAGAGCGAGAGAGAGAGAGAGAGATTAGAACGAGCATGTATGTGGACATTGAGTCTTCTATTGTTTCCCTAAATAAGAACAGTTTGTATATGAGATTAGAACGAGCATGTATGTGGACATCGAGAGAGTTGGACGGCTGAGGTGGAATAGCGTGGCGATAAGGCGTTGGCTTTCCGGTGTACTGAACTAGGATTCAAACGCAGCTTGACGCTCTCCAATCGAATCATCGGAGAAAGAAATAGGTACATGACTCACTGAGTTGAGTGGGAGGAGCAGCGACAGAGAGGAAGCACACTGACCATTTCCCCCGAAAGTCCCTGTGGTCCAGTATACTGACATTCTATTGCTCCTATTTAAAACGAGCGCTGGATGCTTCATTAGTTGTCATCTTTTTTTCATGATGTAGTTGTTGGTTCTATATAACTCTTTATTGTATCTTTAAATGTAATATTACAGTGCACGATAATATATGTTTTTTTCATGAAAACAATGAAATAACATTTCTCACAATCTATCCGTAACATTTCCAAAAAGAAAGAACATTTATTATTTATTTCTTTCGTTTCCATAACGTTCCTTCTCAACAGTGTAACTTGTTCATTATTTGTAATCTAGTCAAGGATAGCTGCCTGTATGGTTAGGAACGCCGGCTTACACCGAGAACACTCTCAATTGGGCACCGAGGAGGCCAGTGCATAAAGGAAACAATACAGACATCCACACAGAGTTCAATCCCTAAAAGGGTCAACAATGAGGGCTGTACCGGAGCTTTTGAACACAATCATGATTATTATTCTGTTGGATTATTTTCTTTGTTTAAGGCTTTTCCAGTTTCTGTGGTGGGGCTGTATCATTTTCCTAGGGATTGGAGAATAGATGTCGCATGGTTGTCACAGGGTGTTCGGGTCATACTTATATTTCACCCCAATTTTTTTTTAAAGTGCAAAACTTAGAAGCCTTGATAGCTCAGTGGTTAGTGAACTCAACTACAAGACAACGTAGGGAGCCGCGATAGCTCAGCGGTTAGTGATCTGGATTATTAAGAACAAGAGCTTCCGGGTTCTCCCAGCCTTAAATGGGCACCTGATTTTTTTTAATGCAAAAGTAAACCAGCACGAGCGTTATACCGACCACATTACTCCCCCCCCCCCCAAAAAAAAAAACCATATGCCGAAGATCTATTAAACAACAAAAATTATGGTCACTAAAATCACACTCCCTATACGCCAAGTGACGGGGCTCTTTACTTTTACTTTTTTTTGTTAAAGTGCAAAACATTTTGATCATACCGTGATTGTACGATATATCCACCTTATGTAGATGTTTGTATGTCTTCTATCACCCGCTCAGACCACACAATCTCTCTGTCATCGGTAAGGTTCCAAATCATGAACACTTCCAGAAGAGTTCGTAAAAAAAAATACGCTACGGAGATGAAATGTTATCGAAAGCTTTGGACATCTCTTACTTAGATCGTATAACAAATGAAAAAAAAAAAGAAAAAAAAAACTTTCGTGAAAGGACACAATACAATTGGCAATCGGAGTATATGATGATGACCTTTGGACTATAATGCGGATACACCCAAATAAAATGGTTTGGTCTGGAATCTCGATCGCCTGGCACAGTCCGCTCTGGCAGGAAATGCGAAAGGAGCAAAAAGGTGAATTGGGCAGAGAGAGAAATCAGAAAATCGGAAGATGACATCAAAGAAATGACAGACCCCGACTTTGCAGAATCCCAAAGATTGACTGAAGATAGAAAGAAATGGAGAAGGTCGTCGAAGTCTGATGCCCCAACGCCTCTCAGCGTTATGGGAGGAAGAAGAAGAATACACGCTCTTTAACTTTCCAAATTCGAATAAATAAAACATATGCAGGCATTCGTATATATTTTTTTATTTTTTAGTTTCGCCTTTCGAATGCCAGTTTATCTAACCACCAATGTAAAAGAGTGTTTTTATTCATTTTCTTGTCTTATTTTACTTTTCTCTAACTTTTTTTGCCTTGCAGCGTCGAGTTAAAACGGAATGTTTGGGTCAATGCTCTGTTGTGAGTCCCTGCGCTGGTGATCATGATCAAGGTCATATCACAGAAATGCATAAAAATGCGAAGCTGCAGTCAAGCAAATTGTAAGGAGAAATGCGAAATGTTGTCTGTACGTTCATTATTCCATCGTATCTTCTCATCATCATCGAGTGCCGTCTCCGCAACGAAGGTTGGCTACCATGGAGCGCCATTCCGCTCTGCCTCTTGCTTTGATGGTGCAGATTGTCATAGGTTGACTTTTCCATCTTTTCATGTTACTCGTCAACGTTAATCTTGGTCTGCCTCTGCCTCTTTTACCTTGCATTTTCCCTTCCAATATTACTTTTAGTAGGCTGTTGTGTCTTTTAACATGCCTCAAAAATTTCATTTGTCTTGTTCTAATTGTGTTTAGTAGTTCTCTTTTCATTTTTAGTTGCTTTAAGACTTCATCGTTTGTTTTCTTTCCTTTCCATCCAATTCTACCTATTCTTCTATAAATCCACATTTCAAAGGTTTCAATTTTCTGTTCTGTTTTCTTGTCTAATGTCCATGTTTCTGCACCATACAGGAATATTGAGAAGATGTAACATCTTCTATTCTATTCTTAGTTTTAGCCCTGGTGTTATTTGTTTTGATGTTAGTATATTTTTCATGGCATTAAAATTACTTTTTGCCATACCTATTCTTTTGTTTACTTCAGTTGTACATTTTCCATCCCTGGTTATAGTGTGTCCCAGGTAGTTGTAGCTCTGATGTATTCCTTCAACTTTGATATTTAATTGTAGGTCTTGAGAATTTTCTTTGTTTATGATCTCGGTTTTAGTCTTTTTGATATTCATATCTAGTCCATATATTTTGCGTCTCTTCTAGGTAGATATTTTCTTCTCTTCCCAAATTCAATAATTACACGTCATCATCATGTGCCATACAGGTTGGCAAAGGGGACCATATCCTTCCACAATCTTCTATCCACGGTGTATCGTGTCATTACTGTTGTTGACTGTTTTCCATGTCATGAAACCAAATTATCTAGTATTTTCTCTCTTTTTGACGCTAGCAATCTCTCTTTCCCTGTATTTTGCCAGTTGTAACCAAGTATTTTAACTTTTCCTCTTCTCATGATGTGCCCGAAAAATATCGATTGTTTCTTCCTGTGACTTTTTTAAGCAACTTCCTTTTTGTGTTGGCCTCTTTGAGAATGTCCACATTGGTCTTTTTAGCTGTCCAGGGAACTTTCAACATTCTTCTTAGAAATCCCATCTCTGTGGTCTCTAAACCTCTTTTTATTTGTTTGTCTACTGTCCATGATTCGCTACCATAGGTAGCTCTTTGGCGCTATAAAGCATCGACGAACTCTTTTTCTCACTTCGATTGACATAGAATTGATACAGGTCTACTCTAATGTAGATTCTGAGTCTTTTTTCACATTCAGTTTCTGTTCATGGTATCTCATTTATGTGGTGACCATTTTTATTGTGCATGTTGTGAACTCGGCACTGGTAGCAGGTGTTACGAGGAGTTATGTGCACCCATTAACTGTCTATGACGAAAGTGTTTCTTCTCTAACATTTTCATTTCCTGATAAAAGCGTTGTTTTTGTTTCTTCAGCCCTTTCTAATCATTCCCGACCTCATGTTTTTATGTTTCATTTCTAATAAGCCACAACAAAAGGGTTTAATTTACTGTTGTTTTTTATTTTTTTTATTTTAAAGAAAATAAGTTTTTTTTATTTTTTATCTTTTTCTAACATAACTGGGGGGGGGGGGGGGGGGGGAGAGAAGAAGGGTGGGTGTTCTATAAAATTATAGAAGTTATCATTGAAGCAAAAGTTATTTTTTATTTGGTCAGTCTTATAACAACATGAGGCATATGTGTGTATATATATATATATATACATATATATATATATATATATATATATATATATATATATATATATATGAACATACACGCGCGCACACACACACCCACCATACACGCTTAAGAGTTCACACAGGATATTCACAGCAAAACAGATAACAATTCTAAAAAATAAACAAAACGGGAGCAAAAAGACGTGACCAGCGCTGGAAGGATTAGCGCCACGTCATACCCACCCAGTATTGTCGAGTTGTAGACAATAGCACTGATTTAGCCACAGCGCTAAATAAACCAAGAGTTTTTAAACGATTGAGCGTAATAGTGCGATTGGTAAGTTGCTCGAGGCAGTGCTGTTGGAGGTAGGTGTTTGATAAGAGACAGGTGCTAGAAGTTGGCGTCAGGAAGGTTTGTGCCATTTTGAACTAATATAGTCAATAAGGTACGTGTTCCTTCCACAGTTCAACATGTTTCGAGAATTTCTTGTTAGTGTCCTTATATATTTTTTTCTAAATAACCAATGACGCATTTGTCACTAATGAAGTCGGTAGCACGCCAGGCCGCCCGACGTTCCGTAGTAATATTCATGTTGCCCATTTGTAATGGCTTCGTAAACCCCGAATCCGTGTCGGCGCGGTTAAATAGAAAATAAACAAATCCATATCTTGTAACATAACCCGGATCCTTCCAATAAATCTGATATCCGACCATTGTCAGCAGGATATGTCACTCCACTGCTCTGTACAACAGGTGAAAGACATATAAACCTGCGTGACTTGGACAAGTTACCCACTTCTGACTATGAGATTACGTATCGTTGCAAATATATATATAATATAGGTCTACCTAAAGGGTGCTCGTGTGAAATTTAATGAATCATTAAACTAAAAATTAAAACTAGGGACGACCACGAAAAAGATGGATTGACAGAATATTAGAAGGATTAGAAAACATAACAGCAGCAGAGGCGAACAGTGAACAGAAGACCGCAAATTATATCTGCCCTTGACGCTGAAAGGCAAATAAATGAGGAAGGAAAGAAGAAGATTAAACTAGAGCAATTAAACTAATTTAGTTTTCATTGTTTCTTTATAGTAAAGTAAAGTATCCCCGTCACGCCAAGTGACGTATAGGGAAATATGGTGTTAGTAACCCTATATTTCACAGACCTTTAGCACATGATTTTTGGGGTAATATGGTCAGTATTACGCCCGTGCTGCTTTACTTTCCCAGAAAAAATCCGGTACCCATTTAAGGCTGGGTGAACCCGGAAGCCGTCGGTTGGGATCGAACCCTACCCCTTGTCCGTGGTAGTCCAGTTCACTAACCACTGAGCTATCGCAGCTCATTGTTTCGTTACAGTTGTTACAATCTAATATAACTGAAGACATTTTGAGGTTGAGTGGCTAGTGTCTCGTCAAAAAGAAAGCGAAAGCTGAAGACCCGCCCAGTCAACTCTGAACTTGGCCATGTAAAGTACGATCTCTCAAGATAGGGAGATCTTGACATACAAATTGAGATCAAATCAAACAGTAAAATTATCGAATTGGTTACTTTATTGTTGCGTAGATGAAAACACTGAGGTTGAAGCAGAGGTTTTTATGTTAAATATTGTATTTATATATGGCCAGAGATGCAGTTTTATTTGCAGGGGGGGGGGGGGAAGGCGGGGGATGGGGATGGTATAGGATTACATCGCGAGAGAAGGAAACTTAGTATACTTTGTAACAACTGGCAAAATATTGGGAAAGAGAGATCGCGGATGACAAAGTGAGAAGATATTAGAAGGCTTAGTGGCATGGCATGGAAAACAGCCAACAACAAAATTAATACGATGCACTGTGGGTAGAAAATTTAGGAAGGACATGATTGCCGAAACCAGGGAAAATTGAAAAAAAAAAGAAAAAATGGTATGGTAAAAGCTTTACGTGGTTAGTAGACGACACAGATTTGAACGACGTTTTGGCTCAATAGGCCTTCAGCAGGAACAAACAAACGACAACACACACAGATATGTAAGTAAATATAACTAATCCTACATAGCTAACTGGTAATGAAACATCCAAAACAAAATAATCGAAATACGTTACAGAAAAGAAAATTGACTTCCCTGTTTCGTGGACCGTGGTCAGAATGGGAAAGGAATTGTCCCACTTGCCGAAACCAACCGGTATGGCACATGATGATGATGGTAAGAGTAAAATAGGAGCAGCTGTGAAGAGAGTGACATGATTTGAGTTGCTATGACACAACAAAAAAGATAAAAGGCTGTCATCTAGTTTTTAAAATAGTCAAAATCCTGAGCTGCGCAAGCAATTAATCGTAGCGTCATCGCACTGTCATGGGTTAGGCTGGTAGGCTGACGATGACGACAGTCTTCTATATTTGCTTGAGATATCACATGTGTTTTTTTATAGCAACATCAACACACAGTGATATCATATTTGTCCTAGATACTTAGGATATTTACCAACAAAAATATTTAGATATGAACTTTGAAGAAATGCTTCATTTTCTATAAATGTTACAAATATAACTCTTTCATTTATTTTATGAATTATTTGAGAAAACACGGAAGAAATCAACGGAAAATAAAAACGTGTTATTAAAATAGTGGTGACCTATAGTTACGTCACAGGTCATGTGATCAGTAATGGTGGACAACTGTAGATGGTAGATCCGTCTCTGTTGATTTGCTTTTCGGGGAATTTTGTTTTGTAGCTCATTGGCTGTGATTACGACCGACAAGACAATTGAAAGGAATTGATCTTCTAATGGTGCAGTGTATGGAGTCATTAGTTGTTGATGTGAGCTTAATGCCATTGTTTGTGATAAATTATTTATTAATATTGTATATTTTAACATTTTTACTTTTAAATACAATCAAACAATCGTTTCAAACATGGTTTGTTACTTTGTTTAAGTCCCGAGGACTTGAGGCTCTGATTAACTCTGATTAAGGAACAAATATATAATATATTATATATGATATTGATATTTTATTATTTGATATCAATAGTATCCTATATAACATTGTATAATAATGTATACACTACGTCGATACGATACCTTTTTTAAAATTATATCTTATCTCTCATCTGACCATGGACCATCGTCACCATCTGATTGTTGGTCTTGGTATGAAGAAATGATCATTGTTTTTCTTTCCTAAGTATAATTTTATTATAATTTATAATATCAGGATACAACTCTCACCACAGTTATTTCATCATCAAAAGCAAACTAGTCAGATTACAGTTTAAAAGACAACTGATGACAAAGTACAAACAAAGTACTGAAGTATTGTACTACTAACTTATTAAATTTACCTCAAAAGTCATATAGAATAGATAATCATTATGATACTCTCCTACTATACTTATTTGCTAATAATATCATCATCATTGAGTGCCGTCTCCGCAACGAAGGTTGGCTACCATGGAGCGCCATTTTGCTCTATCTCTTGCTTTGATGGTGTAGGTTGTCATCGGTTGATTTGTCCATCTTTTGATGTTACTCGTCCATGTTAATCTTGGTCTGCCTCTGCCTCTTTTACCTTGTATTTTCCCCTCCAGGATCACTTTCAGTAGGCTGTTGTGTCTTTTAACATGGCCTAAGAATCGCATTTGTCTTGTTCTAATTGTGTTCAGAAGTTCTCTTTTCATTTTTAGTTGTTTTAAGACTTTGTCATTTGTTTTCTTTTCCTTCCATCCAATTCTACCTATTCTTCTATATATCCACATTTCAAAGGCTTCAATTCTCTGTTCTGTTTTCTTGTCTAATGTCCATGTTTCAGCACCATATAGGAATATTGAGAAGATGTAACATTTTGCTATTCTTAGTTTTAGCTCTGGTGTTATTTGTTTTGATGTTAGTATGTCCTTCATGACATTAAAATTACTTTTTGCCATTCCTATTCTTTTGTTTATTTCAGTTGTACATTTTCCATCACTGGTTATAGTATGTCCAAGGTAGTTATAGTTCTGAACTGTCTCAAGGTCTATTCCTTCAATTTTGATATCCACTTGTGGGTTTTGGGTATTTTCTTTGTTTATGATCATAGTTTTAGTCTTTTTGATATTCATATCTAGTCCATATTTTTTGCTTGTCGTGTTTTTCATTAAGTAATTGTTGTAGGTCTTTAGGATTTTCTGCTAGTAGTACAGTATCGTCAGCATATCTTAGGTTATTGATTATCTTTCCATTAATTTGTAGGCCTGGCATCTCTATGATGTTTTTAAAGATTTGCTCAGTGTATAGATTGAACAAGCTTGGTGATAGGATGCATCCCTGTCTTACTCCTCTTTTTATATCAATGGGTGTAGAGAACTCTTGTTATATTTTATTATTGCTGTTTGCTCCCAGTATAGATTGCATATTAGTCGTATATCCATGTCATCTAGATGTATCTCTTTTAGGCATTCTATAAGTTGTTTGTGGTGTACTCTATCAAAAGCTTTGGTGTAGTCTATGAAGCAGGCTAATAATATAGCAATATAATATTACTTCAATGACTATAATACCTTAGAAGTTAGAACAAGGATGGATATATCAAATTATACTTAAGTCTAAACTACAACAATAAATTGACTAAATATGTGATACATTACAACTTTTATTTACTCAGCTGAATATCTGATCAGATCATTATCTATAATTATATTATATTAATTATATAATTTGATATAATCAATCTCAGTCTCAAAGTATAATGATAGTGGAGAGTAAGTCAAGTAGTAGAAGAGTAAGTTTAGAAAGTTAGAAATCTGTTAATGACTTGATTGATGGTAGTCGAAGTAAAAATAGCAAATAACAAAATATAAAACCAGGAGCTTGCAGAAATAATGAAATATGTACTTTCATTAAATAATAAAACTGAAATAGTTTTTCCTTTACTGTTATTTATATTTTATGTAGCTGTAGTTAAGTAAATATGTATATATATATATATATATATATATATATATATATATATATATATATATAATGATAATCATCAGGTGCCTTTCCTGTTGGCGTATGCGATCATTTCACTCCACATCACTCAGTCCTTCATACATATCATAATTTCAGTTCATGATCTTTTATTGGATCATTTGGATAAGCTATTAAATAATTTTTCTTTTAGTTTTCCTCTGTTATTTTTTCAGTTCAACAATTATGCCTGTTGTTATTGTATTCTCAATGCCATCATTTTGCATGACTATCACATATAAAAAAATGAAGATTTACTCTTCCTTGTGATTTTGATGTTTTTAATTTCTGGTTTCTCCAGTTTGTTTTAAACATTCTTCATTTGTAAATTGTTATATCCATGGAAGTCATAGCATTCTTCTGATAAACCACATCTCAGCTGACTCAAATGTTCTTTGTGTTGTCTTACTCATCATCCATGACTCGCTTCCCTGTAGTAGAAAAGATCGATGGAGCACTTTTAGTACACATTTTCCAACACAAATTGACAATGATTGTTACATAGGATGTTTTTCGTTTGATGGAAATATGTCTTTGCTTGTCCTATTCTGCTTCTAATTTCTGCAGTGTATCTGCCGTCTGATATTATTATTGATCCCAGGTATTTGCCGTCTGATATTATTATTGATCCCAGGTATTTGAATCTATGCATTTGTTTCAGGATTTTTAGCTTTACTGTACATTCTTGTGTGTTTGTCTTCTTTGATATGATCATAGTTTCTGTCTTTTTGATGTTGAGGGTCTGGCCTTTTTGTTTCTGTCACACTTTCTTGTAATAGATTTTGTAGCTCTTGTTGGTTTTTTCCTATCAATACCATGTTCATTTAATAGATTTTGTAGCTCTTGTTGGTTTTTTTCCTATCAATACCATGTTCATTTAATAGATTTTGTAGCTCTTGTTGGTTTTCTCTTATCAATACCATGTTCATTTAATAGATTTTGTAGCTCTTGTTGGTTTTCTCTTATCAATACCATGTTCATTTAATAGATTTTGTAGCTCTTGTTGGTTTTCTCCTATCAATACCATGTTCATTTAATAGATTTTGTAGCTCTTGTTGGTTTTCTCTTATCACTACCATGTTCATTTAATAGATTTTGTAGCTCTTGTTGGTTTTCTCTTATCAATACCATGTTCATTTAATAGATTTTGTAGCTCTTGTTGCTTTCCCCTTATCAATACCATGTTCATTTAATAGATTTTGTAGCTCTTGTTGGTTTTCTCCTATCAATACCATGTTCATTTAATAGATTTTGTAGCTCTTGTTGGTTT
Organism: Megaustenia siamemsis; assembly: GCA_032433765.1. NCBI lineage: Eukaryota > Metazoa > Mollusca > Gastropoda > Stylommatophora > Ariophantidae > Megaustenia > Megaustenia siamemsis. The sequence goes on along the minus strand of JAVIAB010000025.1, from coordinate 29,829,504 downwards.
TCTCCTATCAATACCATGTTCATTTAATAGATTTTGTAGCTCTTGTTGGTTTTCTCTTATCAATACCATGTTCATTTAATAAATTTTGTAGCTCTTGTTGGTTTTCTCCTATCAATACCATGTTATCTGCATACCTGTGTTGTTTATGTTGCTTGTCCCCACTTCAATGCCAGGTTTGTTCGCAATTATTCTTGAAATATTTTTGCTGTTCAAAGAAAATCGATCTAGTGACAATACACATCCTTGTCGCACTCCTTGTCTTATTTGTTGCTATTCTCTATGTTTGTTTTCAATTCTAAAGGCTACCTTTTGTTTCCAGTATATATGTTTAATAATCCTTAGATCTGTACTATCTATATTGATATTTTCTAGCATCTTGATCATCTGTTCATGACTGACTTTATCTAAAGCTTTGGTGTAGTCAATAAAGCATAGGTATAGATCATTTTGTACCTCCAAGGTTCTCTCTGACAGTGTTTGTAGTGTATTAATGGCATTTTGTGTTACTTTTCCTTCAACAAATCCAGATTGTTCATCTGCTTTTTTCTTTTAATCTTGTTCTTCTCCTAATGCTTATTAGCATGATCTTTAATAGTTCTGTATTCATCACATTCTTTTGTTGCTGGTTTTTTGGGCAGAGCTATAAAGGTGGATTGTGTAAGTGTATATGTATATATATATATAACCATAGCCCTTGAAATAAGAAAAAATAAATATAACTTCATTCATGTCTGTACATCCGTTATTTAAAAAGTAATGGATTTTAACTTTCAATTTTTGCCTTAACATCCAGTTCCATATTCAGTACTATGAGTTGCAAAAACTGACTCTACCTACTGACATACAATGAACCCTTGAACCAGTTCTTGCAACTTTTAATTTATTGATATTCCCACAATAATTTCCATTATAACCTTGTAATTCTTTTATTTAACCTATTTTCTGACTTCCTGGCCAAGCTTTCTGAACAACTGCATGTTTTAGATTACTTTTCTTGAAGTTATTTCACATTTTTTAAATATTGCGAGAAAACATCCACGACACAGTGTTTTAAATTCCTTGGTAAGGATGGGGTTAAAGTGGTTAAGAGGAACATAGAGGAAAATAGTCTGTATCATGTAATGCATTTTTGGAGATGACTATCTATCTATCTATCTGTCTGTCTGTCTGTCTGTCTGTCTGTCTGTCTGTCTGTCTGTCTGTCTGCCTGCCTGCCTGCCTGCCTGCCTGCCTACCTATCTATTGACCTTTTGAGCCATAGCTGGCCCAAAGGGCGTAAACCAAGATACTCCTTCTCTTATCTGAATTTTTGTTTTAGCAGTTTTTAAATTCTTTTAAAGATATTTTATCAAATCTCACCATTTTTCTCTGTTCTGTGCAAGCAGCTCTATCTCATTGAGGGAGCTGATTCCTGCTGCTCTTGCCTCTCTCATCAATGTTCTTCTCAGTGTCTCTCTGGGTCTTCCTCTTACCTGTTGTTTCCCACATGAGGGCTTGCTTTGCTATTCGGTTATTATCTCTTCTCATCACATGTCCAACATATGATCATCGTCTTTTCTTTATTACTGAAGATATTAGTGGTTGATTGGCGATTTCTCTAATTTCCTCATTTGTTTTGAATTCCACGCTGTACCAAGGCACATGATTTTTGGGGTAATGTGGTCAGTATTACGCCCGTGCCGCTTTATTTTCCCAGAAAAAAATCCGGTACCCATTAAAGGCTAGGTGAATCGGAAGCCGTCGGTTGGGATCGAACCCTACCTCTTGTCCTTTGTAGTCCATTTAACTAACCACTGAGCTATCACTGCTCCCTCAGCTTACCTATGCTTTTTTTAAAATTTTGAACAACTGGAGATTGTCTGTTGTGTTTCTTCTGCCACTTGTGTGACCTGCACATGATAAGATAAAAATATCAAATGGGATCACTTATGACCAAAACTGCTTATAACAAGGCTTGAACTATATACCAATACAACAAATAAAATGGTTTGCTCATCTTGAGGAAATCCTATAAGACTTTGTCCAATATCAGAGGAGAATAAGGGGTCCAGACTCACAGCCTTCTTCCTCCTTTGAACCCCCTGTGAAGCATAGGTCTTCAACAAACATTTTCCAAGCCGTCCAGTTTTGCTGCCATTCTACTAAGGTAGCTTCATGTTTTCTTCACTTCTTCTTCCACCTGTCTTCTCCAAGTATTTATTTTGATTTCTCAGGTGATTCCAAAAAAAAGGGGTTTATCATGTAATACTCTTAGTTGGCTTCCGCAGTGTGTGCTCTATCCAGTGCTATCATCTTTCTCTTGTCTTTATCTCTGTGTTCAACTGTAACTTCACTATAGTTAGTAGATTTGTCCAGCCCTTTTATTCCTTTATTCTATGCAAGTATCCATTAATGAATGTCTGTTTCTAGGTCATGGGTGGGGTGGGGGAATGTAGTCATGTTTCTGGCTAAAAATTGACCATAAAGCAGAAAATGATTACCGCATAGATCCCGGTGTCTCATCTTGGATAAACACAACTACTGTGTAACAAAAGTTTAAAGAAAATTTGATTTTCCAAAATTGAAATATTGCATTTAAGTGGTAGTAATTTTTACTATGGTATCATCAACAAGTGAGTCACACATAGGTATTATAATTAAAAGTTAAATATGTTCTAGTATTTTAATGAATATGTGAAATGTTTTTGGTAAATGCCTGCAGGTATTAGTGATGGTGCATGTCTAAGAAAGTATAGACTTGTGGATGATGGGGGAAGCACAGTTAGTAGCATCTACTCCACAGCTGTCACAGCTGACTGTGATAGGTAAGAACTTTCATCTTATACCACCACATAATTAGTGGGAGTTCATGAACTTTAGGCAGGTTGTTGTGACTGTGTGGTTTTTGCATTTGTTGCTTACCACAAAGCTCCAAGTTCATTTCCCATCAGATTTTTCCAAGTTCATTTCACTTCAGAAAGTATCAAGTTCATTTCCCATCAGAAAGTATCAAGTTCATTTCCCATTAGAAAGTATCAAGTTCATTTCACATCAGAAAGTATCAAGTTCATTTCACATCAGAAAGTGTCAAGTTCATTTCACATCAGAAAGTATAAAGTTCATTTCCCATCAGAAAGTATCAAGTTCATTTCCCATCGGAAAGTATCAAGTTCATTTCCCATCAGAAAGTATCAAGTTCATTTCCCATCAGAAGGTTCCAAGTTCATTTCACATCAGAAAGTATCAAGTTCATTTCCCATCAGAAAGTATCAAGTTCATTTGCCATCAGCCGGTTATAAGTTCATTTCACAACAGAAAGTATCAAGTTCATTTCCCATCAGAAGGTTCCAAGTACATTTCACATCAGAAAGTATCAAGTTCATTTCACATCAGAAAGTATCAAGTTCATTTCACATCAGAAAGTATCAAGTTCATTTCCCATCAGAAGGTTCCAAGTCCATTTCCCAGCAGAAGGTTCCAATTTCATTTCACATCAGAAGGTTCCAAGTTCATTTCACATCAGAAGGTTCCAAGTTCATTTCACATCAGAAGGTACGAAGTTCATTTCACATCAGAAGGTACGAAGTTCATTTCACATCAGAAGGTACGAAGTTCATTTCACATCAGAAGGTACGAAGTTCATTTCACATCAGAAGGTACGAAGTTCATTTCCCTTCAAAAGGTACGAAGTTCATTTCACATCAGAAGGTTCCAAGTTCATTTCTCATCAGAAAGTATCAAGTTCATTTCCCATCAGAAAGTATCAAGTTCATTTCCCATCAGAAAGTATCAAGTTCACTTCACATCAGAAAGTATAAAGTTCATTTCACATCAGAAAGTATCAAGTTCATTTCACATCAGAAAGTTCCAAGTTCATTTCCCATCAGAAAGTATCAAGTTCATTTCACATCAGACGGTTCCAAGTTCATTTCACATCAGAAAGTATCAAGTTCATTTCCCATCAGAAAATATCAAGTTCATTTCACATCAGACGGTTCCAAGTTCATTTCACATCAGAAAGTATCAAGTTCATTTCCCATCAGAAAGTATCAAGTTCATTTCACATCAGAAAGTATCAAGTTCATTTCACATCAGAAAGTATCAAGTTCATTTCCCATCAGAAAGTTCCAGGTTCATTTCCCATCAGAAAGTATCAAGTTCATTTCACTTCAGAAAGTATCAAGTTCATTTGCCATCAGAAGGTTACAATTTCATTTCACATCAGAAGGTTCCAAGTTCATTTCCCATAAGTAGGTACCAAGTTCATTTCCATCAGAAAGTACCAAGTTCATTTCCCATCAGAAAGTACCAAGTTCATTTCACATCAGAAAGTATCAAGTTCATTTCCCATCAGAAGGTACCAATTTCATTTCACATCAGAAAGTATCAAGTTCATTTCCCATCAGAAAGTACCAAGTTCATTTCACATCAGAAAGTATCAAGTTCATTTCCCATCAGAAAGTACCAAGTTCATTTCACATCAGAAAGTATCAAGTCCATTTCCCATCAGAAGGTTCCAAGTTCATTTCCCATCAGAAGGTTCCAAGTTCATTTCACATCAGAAGGTTCCAAGTTCATTTCCATCAGAAGGTACCAAGTTCATTTCCCATCAGAAGGTACGAAGTTCATTTCCCATCAGAAGGTACAAAGTTCATTTCCTATCAGAAGGTACGAAGTTCATTTCCCATCAAAAGGTACGAAGTTCATTTCACATCAGAAGGTTCCAAGTTCATTTCACATCAGAAGGTTCCAAGTTCATTTCACATCAGAAGGTTCCAAGTTCATTTCACATCAGAAGGTTCCAAGTTCATTTCACATCAGAAGGTTCCAAGTTCATTTCACATCAGAAGGTTCCAAGTCCATTTCTCTTCAGAAGGTTCCATGTTCATTTCCCATCAGAAGGTTCCAAGTTTATTTCACATCAGAAGGTTCCAAGTTTATTTCACATCAGAAGGTTCCAAGTTCATTTCATATCAGAAGGTTCCATGTTCATTCCCATCAGAAGGTACCAAGTTCATTCCCATCAGAAGGTACTAAGTTCATTTCAGATCAGAAGGTTCCATGTTCATTCCCATCAGAAGGTTCCAAGTTCATTCCCATCAGAAGGTACCAAGTTCATTCCCATCAGAAGGTACCAAGTTCATTTCCCATCAGAAGGTACCAAGTTCATTTCCCATCAGAAGGTACCAAGTTCATTCCCATCAGAAGGTACTAAGTTCATTTCATATCAGAAGGTTCCAAGTTTATTTCACATCAGAAGGTTCCAAGTTCATTTCCCATCAGAAGGTACCAAGTTCATTTCCCATCAGAAGGTTCCAAGTTCATTTCCCATCAGAAGGTACCAAGTTCATTTCCCATCAGAAGGTACCAAGTTCATTTCCCATCAGAAGGTACCAAGTTCATTTCCCGTCAGAAGGTACCAAGTTCATTTCCCATCAGAAGGTACCAAGTTCATTTCCCATCAGAAGGTTCCAAGTTCATTTCCCATCAGAAGGTACCAAGTTCATTTCCCATCAGAAGGTTCCAAGTTCATTTCCCATCAGAAGGTACCAAGTTCATTTCCCATCAGAAGGTACCAAGTTCATTTCCCATCAGAAGGTACCAAGTTCATTTCCCATCAGAAGGTACGAAGTTCATTTCATATCAGAAGGTTCCAAGTTCATTTCCCATCAGAGGGTACTAAGTTCATATCCCTATATGTGGTTAATGATTAGTTAGGAGGATCTGCTTGAGCAGAGATTTGTTTCTGGAAAGTTTTATGGACTGTGGTGATAACACTTCATCAGCCATGAAAAATAATGTGCATCTGTTCATAACAAAATTATGGACACTAACAAGATATTGTTAAAAGTCAAATCATTGGTGAACTGTAACCACTGCTGTCCAACAAGGAAATCTCACTAGAGACAAAACAAGCATTCTACAGCACAATCTTCATTCCAATGTTGTGCTACCAATGACAGACCTGGATTCAAGAACAGTAAGAAAAATAACTGCTACCGAAATGAAAAGTATCAGACACATGACAGGAGACTCTCCTTAGTTCAGTACAGCACAAAGTATTCACAATTAGAACATTTTTGTACTTTATTCACATCTTTAATGAAACATTGCAAACAATTTTGTTGAAGGATTATTTTAAAAAAAAAAAAAACGCTCATTACTCTTTTTACAAAAAATATATATTTATATTATTTTTTTGTACTTGCATGTTTTTGTTGTACTGGGGGAATTTTTCCTACTTCTTGACGTGGCATTATTTACAAAACCACAGACTTAAATCTTGTAGGTAAACGTCAGTTATCATCCAAAAATAAATGTGAAATCTACATTACTAGGCTGTGATAATCACCAGGCCGGAGTTGCTACTAACAGAGACAGGCATACATGGTCCAGTACATGATTGCCTAGGTCTCTAAGCCAATTAAAAAGTTATTAAAATTACTGCGTTGTATGATAATTACATGTCATTATTTGTATCATATTCTCAAGATATCAAATAATTGTTCACTTTTATTTTTATGTGTGTTCATTTATTGTCATGTTTAAAAGGAAATATTTTTTTTCCTACCATTGTATACTACATAGTCTCTTCAGCAAAGTTAACAACATCAGGAGGCTTGTTTTCATCTAAACCTGATCCATATTTGGAACTGAGTGTTGATGGGCAACCACCTCGTAAAACAGAAGTTTGCCGCAAAACCTACACACCAAAATGGGATGAAAGTTTTACAATGTAAGAATGGTGGTTTGTTTTCTGTTGTAGCTAAGCAGAGTTTTTAAGTAAATGTTTAATGGAAAAAGTAGCAGTTTTTCAATGTCATGATTATTGCTGCACAAATTTGATGAATTATTCTCTGAAAACATTTTAAAAGTATTAATTAATTGGTATTCTCCTGGTCAGATTGTTGTGATAAAATTGATATTGCTCTAATTTTGTATTTATTGTTCTTCTGGTGCTAGTTTTTAGATATTGTTGAAGATTTGCTGCACAAGTTTTTTAATGTCTTGTTTGAATGTCAAGTAACTGCTTTGAATATAACTGTCAATTTGATAGGATAATTTGCTGTCATTTTTATAATAATACATTTAATTGTATATTTGCTTGTGATGTGATCATAGTAGATATGAGTGTTTGTTTACTTTGAGGTTTAAAATGGTAAGAATATAGAGAATTCATGGTAATTGTATGTTTGTTTACACATTCTACCTGGATATTTGTTTATCTATCTATCTATCTATCTATCTATCTATCTATCTATCTATCTATCTATCTATCTATCTATCTATCTATCTATCTATCTATCTATCTATCTATCTATCTATCTATCTATCTATCTATCTATCTATCTATCTATCTATCTATCTATCTATCTATCTATTTATCTATCTACCCACCCATCCATCCATCCACCCACCCACCCACCCAAACCCAAAGTCCACCCATCCACCCACCCACCCATCCATCCATCCATCCACGTTTCGAGCCGTGGCCAGCCCACAGTGCATAGATCCAGATACTCTTTCTCTTTTACATTTATAAATAGCTTGGATGAAATCAATCCACAGTTTGGTGACACCTTATAGCAAGCTTGACTTGAAAGTTCTCAGCTGTAACAGCTTGCGTACAGACACTATCATTGGCCAAGCTGTTCTGGAACTACATCCGCTACTAGAAAAGGAAAATGGGAAATGTGAGTTATATAAACTCTTCTCATTGTTTAGACACTGGGAATTTGCTTCATATCCTTAAGGCTTATTTAGTACTACATACTTTTACTCCGTACCCTCATTATAATTTTGTTTATTTTGTCTATTTTATCTTTTTTTTTTTTTCTATTTGTTATTCATTTTCTCCTATTTTAGTTGAGTTTCTGTGTTCTGTCTCCTAGTGATCAGAACACATGATTGTGAAGCATTCAGAATAGATGTGATGTCAAATGTGACTAATTCCCCATCCTTAATCTACAACTGATCTCCCTAAGAGGGTAATAGCCAACCTTCATGAACAGGAACAATAATGGCGTCTGGCTAATTGACTGAAGCTGTAACTTGAGCTGAACTCAGGTTGATTCTCCCTGTCCTGTATTTTTTGCATGATGTTGATTTCTGATATTTTTGGCCCACCTGAAGATAGGCACTCGCAGAATTGCACACCAACTGAATATATTTTACATTGTATGTGCTTATTGTGACTGAGAACAAAACAAAACACATTTTTACACAGATGAAATATTTTCTGTCTATCTATTGACCTTTCGAGCTGCAGCCGGCCCATACGGTGTAGAAACCAGATACTCTTTCTCTTATCTAAATTTTTAATCTAGCAGTTTTCAATTCTTGTAAAGATCTTTTATCAAATCTCGCCATTTGTCTCTGTTCTGTGCAAGCAGCTCTATCTCATTGAGAGAGCCGATTCCTGCTGCTCTTGCCTCTCTCATCAATGTTCCTCTCATTGTCTCTCTGGGTCTTCCTCTTTTCCTCTTAACTGTTGTTTCCCACATGGGAGAGCTTGCTTTGCTATTCGGTTATTATCTCTTCTCATCACATGTCCAACATATGACCATCGTCTTTTCTTGATTACTGATGATATTAGTGCTTGTTTGACAAGTTCTCTAATTTCCTCGTTTGTTTTGAATTCGTTCCACGCTATACCAAGTATTTTCCTTAGATATTTGTTTTCAAATGCGTTCTACCTTGTTTCTATGTCTCTTGTTGTTTTCCAGCTTTCACATGCATACGTAAGGGTTGATAGTATATTTGATTTGAATAGTCGAAGTTTTGTGTTTGTGCTGATGAGTTTCGATTTCCACAACTTTTCAAGGTTTCTGAAAGACATTGCTGCTTTAGCTATTCTGATTCTAATTTCTTTCCTTGTATCCCCTTCTCAATTAATGTGACTTCCAAGATAGATAAAGTGATTGATCTCTTCCACTGGTTTGTTTCCCATGTATATTCTGTCATCTGTTGGAATTAAGCTTTTCATGACCTTAGTCTTTTCATGATTGATCTCAAGCCCAATTTTGCTGGCTATTGATGATAGTTCATTTGTCTTTTCCTGCATAATTTTAATCTGACTGCTGATGAGAACTATGTCATCAGCAAAGTCGAGATAAAAACTTTTCCAAAGTGTGGAGGTAAAATATTTTACAAAGATACAAATTTCTTTAATGCAACACTTAGTTAGTGATTTTTCTAATTTTTTTTTTCACAATTTTTGGAGATTTGTTCAACCATATTTTACCATAATCCAGTTGTTTCTTCTAACTTGTAAAGTGGGCAAAATGTGTTGTATCACTTCTTCTTTCCTTCCTCATCTGCCTTTCAGCGTCGAGGGGAGATATAATTTGCGGTCTCTTGCTCTTCTGTTCGCCTCTGCTGCTGTTATGTTTCCTAGTGCTTTGTTGTATCAGTTGTATCACTAGTTTAAACTAAAGCCGCAATATCTGCACCTTTTGTCCCAACACATCCATCTTTAGCATAGGTAGATTTTCTTCACAGTTTTTGCTTAGCCAGAATATATTTGTGGCCTACACTTTTTAGCTTTTAACTATCCAGGGGTCTTTAACAAGTATGGTAATGTACAGGGCCTCCTTTTTCTCACTGTTTCCTGACAAGACATCTCACCACCCAGAGACCAGAGCGTGGGGGGAGGGGGTGTGTAAAACCACAAGAAAATCACAGAATCAAAGTGAACAATTCCAACAGCCTGTGATGGGATCCATACCCAGAACCTTGCTGTCCAGAGGTGAATGTCTTACTTCTATGCCATCCAGTCTCCCCCATCATAGTCCATTTATTCTGTGTCATAAATGATAAATAACTGTCGAGATAGAAAGTTGTGGAGAGACATGATCATCTACGCCAGCAGTCACGGTACCTGATGATGATTTGTTTGTAAACATTCCAGAGGAAATATGAACCAAATGTTAAATGTAGATGTTCAAAGTAAAGAAAACATTCAAGATGGCATCAATAGTTGTCTAATAGGTGTCTTCTTCTACCTTGTGAAGCATAATTCTTCAACAAACACTTTCCAAGCCATTCTGTTAAGATTATTCCATGTCTTCCCCATCATCTTTATCTCTGCTTCCATTTGTCTTTTTCCTTGGGGATTCCAAAAAAAATAAAGGCTTGTTGTGTAATACTCTCAGTTAGCTTCAGCAGTGTGTCCTATCCAGCATCATCATCTTCGCTGTATTTCTTTATCCACAAGTATTTAACAGATACATTTCCATAATTCTATGTTAGTGATTTTGTCCTGCCATTTCCATACTTTTATTCTGCAGCTTACAGAAGCATTTAAAATGTAAAATAAAGACATTTGTGTGGTGCATAAATGACCCAGAGCCGCGATAGCTAAGTGGTTAGTGAACTGGACTACAAAGGACAAGAGGTAGGGTTCGATCCCAATCGAAGGCTTTCGGCTCACCCAGCCTTTAATGGGTACCGGATTTTTTTCTGGGAAAGTATGGCAGCATGGGCATAATACCGACCACATTATCCCAAAAATCATGTGCCGAGAGTCTGTAAAATATATGGTCACTAACACCATATTCCCTATATGCCACTTGGTGTGACGGGGGTGCTTAACTTTTTTTTTTTACAAATGATCCACTTAGCCAATAGTAGTCGACTTTAGTAGACTACCTGTACTTTGACTTTTGTTAACAATAGCACTGAAAGGGTTAAGTTTAGAAGTACTGATAATGGTAACAGTGTCAGGGTAATCGATTGAAGCTGTAGTTTGAATTGAAGTCCAGAAGTGTTTTGTTGTTTCTTAACCCCACTCACTTGATGACTTGTCTCACTTAACAGTTAAAAATTTGTCAAAGACTGTGGACTTGAAGTCAGATGGGAAGAAAGCAGGGGATCTGACCCTGACCTTGAACGGAATGGAAGTCAATATGAGACAGTATCCAAAGAAGCCTAAACCAGGTGAGAGCATAGTTCACTAGAAACCTGCAATGTTTTATTGCCTTACCTTGGTTCTCTTCAATACTTTCCTATGTTCTTTTCTGTTGTGTGCCAGCATCTATTTATCCTTGTCACCAATGTTATTATTTTTCTTATTTGATTCCTCTCTCCACATTCTGCTCTTGCTGTTTTGGCCGGATAATTTTTCTTGTGACCGACCCGTAATATCATATCCTCGTTTTCTTTATTGTTGAGCTCGTTATGTAGATGGGAGTCACGACAGCTCAGTGGTTAGTGAACTGGACTACAAAGGTCAAGAGGTATGGTTCGATCCCAACCGACGGCTTCTGGTTCAACCAGCATTTAATGGGCACCGGATTTTTTCCTGGGAAAGTAAAGCGGCACGGGCATAATACCGACCACATTACCCCAAAAATCATGTACCGAAGGTCTGTAAAATTTATAGTCACTAACACCATGTTCTCTACACGCTTCTTGACGTGACGGGGTTTATTATGTAGATCTATGTTGTTTGTGGTGGCCGTTTCACAATGCTGTTCATTTTGTGCTCTCTAAACTAGATGTTGAGCACTTCATTTTCATGCCTTGTACTCCTGGCAGTCTTACTTGGAGGTCGCTTTGTACATAAATGACATTTTAACACATCTCTGAAACGTTTTGTTTTGTACTTACTATGTCAGTTTTGGGCATCTCATCATCATCATTATCATCAAGTACGGGGCCTGCTGGCGTAGGTGATCATCTCTCTCCACAATTTTCAATCTTGACAGTTATTTATCATTTCTGTTGTTGACCTTCTGCCAAGCCACTCTTTTAAGCGGTCTGGTATTTTTTCTCTTTGCTTTCCTCTATCTCGTCGTCCCTCAATTTTCCCAGTTGTTACAATATATTCCAGTTCCAGTCTTCTCATTACATGGCCAAAAAATGATGATTGTTTCTTCCTAATATTGGAAATTAGCTCTCTTTTTGCTTTGGCCTCTTTCAGAACGTTTTCATTACTCTTCTTAGCTATCCATGGTATTCTCAACATTCTTCTGTAAAACCACGTTTCTACAGACTCCAGTGATAAGTAATCAAATATTCATTTGTCTTTTGTCAGAAGGGCATCTCTTACTTGCATCATATCACAAATGGAAAAAGTTTGCAAAATGGGTAAGAGCTGAGTTCATGATGATCTTTAGACTGTTATGAAAAAACAGAACATTAAAATAGTTTGGCCACCTATCTTGATCATCTGGTCTAACAAAGATCATTCTGCAGGGAACTGTGAACAGAGGCAGAAGGAGAGATCGACAGAAAGAGATGAGAAGATAACATCAAAGAATGGTCAGGCTTCAACTTTGCAGAGACTAATGATTTAATGATTGTACTTATATTTCTTATTATATAGCTGTGAAACATGGAGAACAACAAAATTGACAATCATGAAGATACAGACTTTTATTAATGGATGCTTACGCAGAATAAAAGGATGGAAATGGCAGGACAAAATCACTAACATAGAATTATGGAAATGTACCAGTCAAATACCAGTGGATAAAGAGATACAGCAAAGACGATGGCGCTGGATAGGTCACACACTACGGAAGCCAACTGAGAGTATTACACAACAGGCCTTTTTTTGGAATCCCCAGGGGAAAGACAAAGAAGAAGACCAAGGAATTCTTGGAGAAGACAGATAGAAGCAGAGATGAATATGATGGGGAAGACATGGAATGATCTTAAAAGAATGGCAAGAAACAGAACGACTTGGAAAGTGTTTGTTGAAGACCTATGCTTCACCGGGAGCTAAAAAGGTAGAAGAAGAAGACTTATATTTCTTAGTACAGGGCCTGCTCGTGTCCCTAATGGCTTGACATTACCTGTTGTAAAGCTGTGTCAGCTTCACTAATGATTGTACTTATATATTTCTCAGCAAGGCCTGCTAGTGTCCCTAATGGCTTTGCCGCAGCAGCCTCACCTAATGGGCCTACTCCAGCTGCATCCAATGGACCTGCACCATTGTCAGCCAATGGACCCGCACCACCTTTGTCCAGCGGACTTCCAGCATCTTCATCAAATGGATCTGCACCAACATTGCCAGCAAGCAGACCCCAGGCGTCTCAAAGACAGACAGGTAGACAGAGTGACAACAATAGAAGGCCGGCCCCTAGACCCAATAAAGTTACCAATTCTAACAGAAGATCTCAACCTGCAACTTCTAGTAATGTAGCACCATCCCCACCGGCAGGTTCGTGTTTTCCTTTTAACTTCGTTTTTTTTTTTTGTTGGAAACGAAAACTAGAAGTTTCAACATAAAAAATTGCCAAACAGCTTTTCAGCTGCAGCTTCATGTTCTGTTGCTGTGCAGGATGACTTTTTTCACTTTAGTTGATGTCAACACATAATTCTCATATCAATGACTCATCTAAAGAAAATAACTTGTCCATATCTACTTCTAGTTTAGTTTCAAACCTAGATTGATGGCGGTCTGTCAGTATTGAAATACAACACATATGTTCCCCTATTTTGTTGCTATTTTGTCCTTCTATCTAGAGTTGAAAGCTTATGAGGATCTGCTTTTGGGCCAGCACTTATTGTCTGAACCAAACTTGATCTATCTTTAGTACCCTCTGCCCAGTTGTATTCATGTGTGTCTCCATATATCATAGATATCTTCTTCACCCCATAAGGCTTGACGTCATTGGTGCATCACTGACAGACTTTCGTCACCCTCTCTTTCTACATTTAGTCATCTTTTGGGATAAGATTGATATTCTTATGCAGTGATATTTTTTAATAGTGCTTTTAATTGGCAGAGTAATATATCAAAGTATGTATCTTTGAAATGAAAAAAAAGGTAATTCTTTGCTTCTTTTGACAGTTGCCCTTTCACTATTTAGGAAGTCTGCTAACCTGCCCACCACCCTCCAGTCACCGCATTAAAAAGCACTTTGAATGACATTGCTGAAGGAAATAGAAAAGTGTGCTGGGAATCCCTGTACAACCTAATGCTTCATTGCTTGTCATTTTATCTACCCAGGAATTACAATTTGGGGAGGGGGTGGGGGTTGTTATTTAAAGGACAAATGAATTTGTGATTACTTAGTCAATGTTTTCTCACAAGCAATAATGTCACTCATTTTTATGTTGTTTTTGACCAGTTAAAATGATCATCTTTTAGTTGTGGACATTTCACTAATGTAATATAACAGCCAGGTTGCCACTGTAGCAAGGTGGGTGGAGTCTTCTCATCTCAAATATAGTCACACTTGATAATGATGGTGCATAGTCAAGCTGATGTAAATGCTTTAAAGAATTGATAGCACTGCACACCAGATAGACCAGCAGTCCCTCTCAACAAAGGGCACAAATAATTCATCTACATAATTTCTGTAGCTCGCTGGTAACATCAATAATTGTCCTATTTTACCCACACAGAGCTTGACTCTGCATGTCTATTCTCATTATAACTTAAAATCACTTGCTGTGTCACCCTCCAATTAACTCTTTCCGTACGTTTCGCCGCACTGTGCACCTTGCCAATTTTGGCAGCATACGTTCCGCCGCATAGTGCGCCACTCTCAATTTGATTAGTGTGAACACCATCAAACCATATTCTTTTTACATGTCTTGTATCATCTTGGTATTGGTGAAGTCTAATAGCTTGTTCAATTATCTAAATATTCATATATAATATGTTATATGTAAGATAAATATATAGATTGATTCTTAAAACCATGAACAATTTTGTGTCTGAAATCTTTTCCGTTGTGTCGATAAATAGCTTCCGTATGGAAAGAGTTAAGCATCATACAATGACACATATTTCTCAGTATAACTTAAAATCACTTGCCGTGTCACCCTACAATTAAGCATCATACAATGACACATATTTCTCAGTATAACTTAAAATCACTTGCCGTGTCACCCTACAATTAAGCATCATACAAAGACACATATTTCTCAGTATAACATTAAAATCACTTGCCGTGTCACCCTACAATTAAGCATCATACAATGACACATATTTCTCAGTATAACATTAAAATCACTTGCCGTGTCACCCTACAATTAAGCATCATACAATGACACATATTTCTCAGTATAACTTAAAAGCACTTGCCGTGTCACCCTGCAATTAAGCATCATACAAAGACACATATTTATCAGTATAACTTAAAATCACTTGCCGTGTCACCCTACAATTAAGCATCATACAAAGACACATATTTCTCAGTATAACATTAAAATCACTTGCCGTGTCACCCTACAATTAAGCATCATACAAAGACACATATTTCTCAGTATAACATTAAAATCACTTGCCGTGTCACCCTACAATTAAGCATCATACAATGACACATATTTCTCAGTATAACATTAAAATCACTTGCTGTGTCACCCTACAATTAAGCATCATACAATGACACATATTTCTCAATATAACATTAAAATCACTTGCCGTGTCACCCTACAATTAAGCATCATACAATGACACATATTTCTCAGTATAACTTAAAATCACTTGCCGTGTCACCCTACAATTAAGCATCATACAAAGACACATATTTCTCAGTATAACTTAAAATCACTTGCCCTGTCACCCTACAATTAAGCATCATACAATGACACATATTTCTCAGTATAACTTAAAAGCACTTGCCGTGTCACCCTACAATTAAGCATCATACAATGACACATATTTCTCAGTATAACATTAAAATCACTTGCCGTGTCACCCTGCAATTAAGCATCATACAAAGACACATATTTCTCAGTATAACATTAAAATCACTTGCCGTGTCACCCTACAATTAAGCATCATACAAAGACACATATTTCTCAGTATAACATTAAAATCACTTGCCGTGTCACCCTACAATTAAGCATCATACAATGACACATATTTCTCAGTATAACATTAAAATCACTTGCCGTGTCACCCTACAATTAAGCATCATACAATGACACATATTTCTCAGTATAACTTAAACATCCACCGGTGATCTAGAGCTTGACAAGACATACCATTTAGTGCTTGTTGGATGTGCACCAGAAAAAAAAAAAGGAAAAGGTACTTATGTGTTGTTTTTTTATTCTCCATGTCCCTTAATTTGAATTTAAAAGTTGACCATAAAATGATATTTTTGTGGTTGACTATAACATTTTTTTTTGTGGTCAGCTCCTACTACTAGTACATCTTCAGCCAGGCCCAGTGACAGTGCTGCTGAACCAGCACCATTTGGGTCAGCACCATCATCTGCAGCACCTGTGAATCCAGCACCACCATCAAATGAGCCTTTACTTCCAGGGTTTGTTTCTGCTCACTTTTAATCTGGTTTTGGAATGTAATTTAATTACCCACCAATAAAGTATTCTAAGATTATTTTTGTGTAATTTAACCCTAGATTATGATACAATAGTATCAAATACTGCATAAGATAAGAACCACGTGACAAGGCAGAAAGAACAAAACACAACGAACCTTCAACAAACGTGAGAACACCAGACCCAAGGGTCGACCACGAAAAATATTGGTCAATGGAATATTAGAAGCACTAGGAAACATAACAGCAGCAGAGGTGAACAGAAGAGCAAAAGACCACAAACTATATCTCCCTTCAACGCTGAAAGGCAGATGAGGAAGGAAAGAAGAAGATAAGAACACAAATTCTTCAAAAGCTGACATTTTGCCATGTTTATACATTACTCCCCTTAATGCACCTTCCTAATTACCACTTCTGTTGACCCCTGAGTTTTTGTGATTTGTTTCCACTGTTATCTCTCCCCCCCCCCCCCCCCCAATGATTTCGTACAATACGATCTCATATAATGAGAAATAAGAAATTGGTCGCTTTTTTTTTTATTTTTTCCTCCTGTAACCAGGAAAATTTCATTTCCTTGGTTGTTGGCTGACATCGAAAAACCCATTGTAACTCAGGGAAATGCAGCGAAAAATTGCTATACAATAGCAGAACATACTGGCGGACTTACTGGGTCTGTACCGATAGACATTGTAAAACGTCCGGCCCCTGAGGTGAAATTCAGGTCATAAATCAACCTGAGACAGGAAATCTGAGTTCCTCATGTCTGTCTTAGTGTAAACAGGAGTAAACTGCAAGTAAGCATGCAGCTGTGTGTCAAAAAGTTCAAAGAAAACACTATTTTAAGAGCTCCTAATGTTACAATTAAGTGGTAGTAATTTTTACTACTGTATCGTAAACACATCAGTCACAGATTGACATCATAATCTAGGGTTAATTACCCGCCAATAAAGCAGTAAAAGATTATTTTTGTGTAATTTAATTACCCACGAATGCAGCAAAGATCTTCATTCAAAGACCTTCATTGTGGTATCATATAGTAACAAAATACCTTATTTGAGTTCTTTGGGTGTTCTAAATTCTGTTTCGTTTGCTTCAAAATTCTCTAATTTGTTCTTTAATTCCTGTATAAATATTTCAAATCCTGTGACCGTGCTTCTGTCAAACCACTTTAGTTCATATGTCATACAATGTTTCTGTTCTTTATGACATAAGTCTGCTGTATTCATTCCATTTCTGGACTTATCAACACAATATTAGCAAAATTAGCTGCAAGAGAAATTGTTCAGTGTGTGGCATGTACAGTTGGAGATTGACATAGCTTGCTTCCAACTGTCTGTAAAGATATAAAAGGCAATACATGTTCTGCTAAAGTAATGTTTTGTTGATTATGTTTAATGCAGATCCTGTGTCTGACACTTATAGCAAAGATCTATGACATATAGAGTCTAAAATTTCTACCCTATGTGCTGTCTTGAAAGTACAATATCTATCTATTGACCTTTTGAGCCGTAGCCGGCCCATAGGGCGTAGACCAAGATACTCCTTCTCTTAATAATAGATAGATGTTTAATCCAAATAATTGTGAAGTCATTTATGGAGTCTGTAGAATATAAAAAAATTAAAGACCTCTTGCTAAAGTGTTCTTGGTCATGGAAAAATATGAGAACACCATATCCCCTATTTATAGGTGGAGGGAAAATTGTTTTTTTTTTTATTTTTTAAACACAGTCTCCTCTTAGCTTGTCTTTATTAGTTATATCAAATCTACAAGGAACATATTTTTGTAAATCAACCACCCTGTGGTTTTGGAATATTTCTTTATTTACTTACCTACTAACTGAATTAACCTTATGATTCCAACTTAAAAATTACCACCTCAGAATAAAAGATCTTCATATTTGACAGTCTAGCATGGACAAATGTTGTCTCTCCTTCTTCCCCCCACCCCCTTTACTAATTACTACTCCTGGTGACACATAAGTGTTAAATTTGTTTCCTTTGATGTTGAATTTGTTGTTTTTTTCGAGTCTATCGTAAAAAGTACGACGGTATCATAGTAAGGAGGCAGTTTTTAAAAAGAATTTTGCAAATAATCTCCTCGGCCATCGGCAGGACATCAAAGAAATCTGTGTAACACAGGAAAGACAGCAAGCAACACTTTCAGAGAGCAGAACATATTGCTAGATTGACAAGCTTACGGTGCCCGTGTCAATAGACAACATAACCCCTCCTGTAGTCACAGCGCCATGCGTTCACATTTCAGGCCATAAATCTAACATAACTCAGGAAATTATTGCAACATCTGATTTCAGTGTGTCTGCTTCAGTAAACACACAACTGTGTACCTTTAGTTCAAAGAAAATCTTATTTTCCTAACTACAAATGTAACATATAAGTGGTAGTAATTTGTACAACTGTATTGTGAGAATGTGACCCACAGATAGGTATCCCAGTCTAGGGTTAAACAGTTCATGCCCAGTTCTCCATCTAAACAATAAATTACTGTAGTCTGTGTGATCTTTGGCCACATATCATAATTTTCTAACCTCCAACAAAATACAGGTGGGAAATGCGGACAGATGGCCAAGGGAGGTCTTATTATGTTGACCATAATACTAGAACTACTACATGGGAAAGGCCACAGCCATTACCTAGAGGGTAAGATGTTGTTTCATTTTGTGGGTATAAATTATAATGATAATGATGATGATAACAATGTATAATAAAAGTCGCTTATGTCTGGATATGGACTTCTATCTATCTACTTTTGTATGGGGCAGGAACATAAGCATTAAAGAATAGTGACACTGTGACCTTCCAGGCATGTCATAAGAGGCGACTAAGGAGGTTGATCGATGGCTTGACAAGCTGTCGTTGTAAAAAGTATTGTTATGGAAAGAGCGCCATATATTTTAGAGCAGTGATCTCTGCAATATGTGCCACTTTGGCACGCAAGGTTTCTGTTTTTGAGATTGTGATTCTGCCCTATGTCCCATCTTCGGCTCGAAAGGACAATAGGTAGGTAGGTAGGAACATGAGCATTAAATAAGAAAATATTACAAATTAAAACTCTTGAAATGAGAATTTGTAGAATTGGGCGAACAGAGAAGAAAACAAATAATGAAGTTTTGAAAGTGCTGAAAATAAAGAGGAATAAAAAAAACCTGAAAAATTCAGACAGGACATGCCATTTTGTGGACATATAACGAGACATAGTTACTTCTTCTTCTACCTTTTTAGCTCCCAGTGGAGCATAGGTCTTCAACAAACACTTTCCAAGTCATTCTGTTTTTTGCCATTCTTTTAAGATCATTCCATGTCTTCCCCATCATCTTCATCTCTGCTTCTATTTGTCTTCTCCAAGAATTCCTTGGTCTTCATCTTTGTCTTTTCCCCTGGGGATTCCACAAAAGGGCCTGTTGTGTAATACTCCCAGTTGGCTTCCGTAGTGTGTGTCCTATCCAGCGCCATCGTCTTCGCTGTATCTCTTTATCCACTGGTGTTTGACTTACTGAAAGGGAAAAAGTGAAGTAGAAGCAAAAACTAATGTGGACTGAGAACATCAAGAACTGGGCAGGAGGAAACTATGATGGCATGTACCTTAAAGGCAGGAGACAAGTGAAACGGTAGCCAAACTTTGATGTGAAAAATGCACAAGGTGACGATCTTTATTTTTGTTTATTTATTTCATTGCAACTTTAATGTTAAAATACAATGCAAGTTGTACATTATATGAAGATAAATTATGGAGAAGTGCTTCAATAGGCAATATTTTTCTATAAAAAACCAACAATCCTGTGGCTCCAAGCGTATTTTATTCTATCTATTAACCTTTCGAGCCATAGCCGGCACATAGGACATAGACCCAGATACACTTTCTCTTATCTATATTTTTATCCTAGCAGTGTTCAATCCTTCTAAAGATATTTGATCAAATCTCGCCATTTGTCTCTGTTCTGTGCAAGCAGCTCAATTTTGTTCTCTTGACATATATTTACTACCATATAGGTAAACTAACGATGCAGGAAAACACAAATGAACTATCATCAATAGCTAGCAAAATTGGCTTGAGATCAATCATGAAAAAACTAAAGTCATGAAAAGCTTAACTCCAATAGACAACAAAATATACATGGAAAACAGACCAGTGGAAGAGATCAATCACTTTATCTATCTTGGAAGCCACATTGATCGAGAAGGGGATACAAGTAAAGAAATTAGAATCAGAATAGCTAAAGCAGCAGTGTCTTTCAGAAGCCTTGAAAAGTTGTGGAAATCAAAAACTCGTCAGCACAAACACAAAACTTAAGACTATTCAAATCAAATGTACTATCAACCCTTACGTATGCATGTGAAAGCTGGAAAACAACAAGAGACATAGAAACAAAGTTGAACACATTCGAAAATAAATGTCTAAGGAAAATACTTGGTATAGCGTGGAACGAATTAAAAACAAATGAGGAAATTAGAGAAATCGCCAATCAACCACTAATATCTTCAGTAATAAAGAAAAGGCGATGGTCATATGTTGGACATGTGATGAGAAGAGATAATAACCGAATAGCAAAGCAAGCCCTCATGTGGGAAACAATATGTAAGAGGAAAAGAGGAAGACCCAGATAGACACTGAGAAGAACATTGATGAGAGAGGCAAGAGCAGCAGGAATCAGCTCTCTCAATGAGATAGAGCTGCTTGTACAGAACAGAGACAAATGGCGAGATTTGATAAAATATCTTTAAAAGAATTGAAAACTGCTAGAAAAAAAATTTAGATAAGAGAAGGAGTATCTTGGTCTACGCCCTATGGGCCGGAATCAGAATAGCTAAAGCAGCAGTGTCTTTCAGAAGCCTGAAAAGTTATGGAAATCAAAACTCATCAGCACAAACACAAAACTTTGACTATTCAAATCAAACTATCAACCTTTACATATGCATGCGAGAGATGGAAAGCAGTAAAAGACATAGAAACGAAATTGAACACATTTGCAAATAAATGCCTAAGGAAAATACTGGGTATAGCATAGAATGATTTCAAAACAAATGAGGAAATTAAAGAAATCACCAATCTACCACTGATATCATAAGTAATCAAATAAAGATGATGGACATGTGTTAAAAAGAGATAATAACCAAATAACAAAGCAAGCGCTCATGTGGGAAACTGTAGGTAGGAGTAAAAGAGATCACTGAGAAGAACATTGATCAGAGAAGCAAATGCAGCAGGAATTGGCTCCCTCAATGAAATTGAGATGCTTGCACAGAAAAGAGACAAATGGTGAGATTTGGTAAAAGATCTTTGCAAGGATTGAGACTGCTAGAAAGAACATTTCAAAACAGGGAAAGAATATCTGAGTCTGTGCCCTATGGGCTGGTTACGGCCCGTAAGGTCAATAGATTGATAGATAGAATATCATGAATCTTGATGTCCTTGTATCAGCTTTACATTCTATACCTCATCACTACTTTACATCCACCATCTGAAGTTCTTCCACTATCATTCCTAGGTATTTGAATATCATCATCATGTGTCATACCGGTTGGCGTATGTGATCATGTCCCATCTACAATCTTCTATCTACAGTACATCGTATCAGTTCTGTTGTTGACTGTTTTCCATGCCATGACACAAAGCTACCCAGTATTTTCTCTCTATGTCGTCTGCGATCTCTCTTCCCTTTTATTTTTGCCAGTTGTAACCAAGTATTCCAACTTTCCTCTTCTCATCATGTGCCCAAAAATGTTGATTGTTTCTTTGTGATGTTTTTTTAGGAGTTCCCTTTTTGTGTTGGCCTCTTTGAGAATTTTTTCTTTGGTATTTTTAACTGTCCAGGGAACTTTCAACATTCTTCTGAGAAATCCCATCTCTGTGGCCTCTAATTGTCTTTTCATTTGTTTGTCTGCTGTCCATGATTCGTCTCCATAGGTCAGAATTGGTTCTATATAGAACTCTATATTTTTGAATATACCAGGAATAAATTATAACAATTGCACAAAATGTTGCAAGAAACAGATGTAGCAACATTGATTTGAAGTTTTTAAGTGCCTGTATTTTTATTATAGCTTCATGAACAATTGACAGATCTGCTGAAATATACATGATTGCCTTTGAGTGCTTGTATTACAGAAGAATCTCAGAATACCATAGATGAGTGCAGAAAATAACATTTGTCCGTTTTACAATAACTTTAAACTTCCAGAAAATTGGTTGATAAAGTACTTAAAAACAGGGAAATACATTATTTTGGTTATGTGAAATGATATAATAGCTGGAGAAAGTAATTATGGAGTGCATCATAGTTCCAAGTAAATGAGAGAGTAGAAAACCTA
Source organism: Megaustenia siamemsis (assembly GCA_032433765.1). Classification (NCBI taxonomy): domain Eukaryota; kingdom Metazoa; phylum Mollusca; class Gastropoda; order Stylommatophora; family Ariophantidae; genus Megaustenia; species Megaustenia siamemsis. Next base: position 29,806,951 of record JAVIAB010000025.1, on the reverse strand, counting down.
GAAGTAGTTAGGTGCAAGATATCACACAGAATGAGTTCAAGAAAAAAACTGAGAAGATGGATTGTAACAACAGATGGGCTGGACTGTAAAAATAGATGAGTTGGACTGTAAAAACATATGAGTTGGACTGTAAAACCAGATGAGTTGGACTGTAAAACCAGATGAGTTGGACTGTAAAAACATATGAGTTGGACTGTAAAACTAGATGAGTTTGACTGTAAAAACAAACAAACTGAATTGACTACTGCAGAAGCTGACCATCTCGTGCAGACAACAGAGAAAACTTGAGTAATTTTCATGAGAACCAAGTTAAGATAATGAGATATTTTGATTGATTGACTTATTTTTTAATATTGTCTAATTTATAAACACTGCTCTCATTGAAGCAGTTTATTTTTCAATTTTAGGAATGTATCCTGGTGAAATAGTGGGTATTTAGGGGGTGACAGAAGGAGAAGCTATTAGGCATATAAAAGGTCAAAAGGTGAAGGTGAGATATAGCCGTAAACATGTAGTAACTCATGGTCCACGGGAAATGAGATGATGGGGTGAGCGTCTCGAAAAACACAAGGTTTGAAAACGAGACAAAGATTCAGAGAGACAAGGTTAGGAGTTAGTGACATTGTGTGCGAGAAACTGTGCGGACGGACTTGTCATATTGACAACCGGTACCGAGGGCTATGTTCGTAGTGAGAAGGAACAGAATGTTTAGAAATTAGATTTCAATGTAGGAATGACAGTAAGTAAGGAAACGTGTGATAGAGATAGACGAGTATTTCATGGACTTAGGAAACTGTGCTAGAAATAGTTGTGATATAATTAAGTAACGTGTGTGTAGAGTAGGGAAATTAAGTAGAATCTAACAGTGCAAGAGGACAGTAGTAGGAACTCGGTAGAGTTCATATTGTGCTTAGAGGATTAGGAAGAACAAGTGTGTTCTTACCAGTAGTTGGCTGAATGTAAGCCGTGTAAGGAATGTCTGAGGCTGAATGTAAGCAGTGTAAGGAATGTCTGAGGCTGAATGTAAGCCTTATAAGGAATTTCTGAGGCTGAATGTAAGCCGTGTAAGGAATGTCTGAGGCTGAATGTAAGCAGTGTAAGGAATGTCTGAGGCTGAATGTAAGCCGTGTAAGGAGTGTCTGAGGCTGAATGTAAGCAGTGTAAGGAATTTCTGAGGCTGAATGTAAGCCATGTAAGGAATGTCTGAGGCTGAATGTAAGCAGTGTAAGGAATTTCTGAGGCTGAATGTAAGCAGTGTAAGGAATTTCTGAGGCTGAATGTAAGCCGTGTAAGGAGTTTCTGAGGCTGAATGTAAGCAGTGTAAGGAATGTCTGAGGCTGAATGTAAGCCGTGTAAGGAATGTCTGAGGCTGAATGTAAGCAGTGTAAGGAGTGTCTGAGGCTGAATGTAAGCCGTGTAAGGAGTGTCTGAGGCTGAATGTAAGCAGTGTAAGGAATGTCTGAGGCTGAATGTAAGCCGTGTAAGGAATGTCTGAGGCTGAATGTAAGCAGTGTAAGGAATTTCTGAGGCTGAATGTAAGCCGTGTAAGGAGTTTCTGAGGCTGAATGTAAGCCGTGTAAGGAATTTCTGAGGCTGAATGTAAGCCGTGTAAGGAATTTCTGAGGCTGAATGTAAGCCGTGTAAGGAATTTCTGAGGCTGAATGTAAGCCGTGTAAGGAATTTCTGAGGCTGAATGTAAGCCGTGTAAGGAATTTCTGAGGCTGAATGTAAGCCGTATCAGGAAATTATGAGGAACTGGGTATGTTCCATATTCTATGTAGAGACGGTAGAGAGCAAGATTGTTCTTACTGGTCGTAGGCTGGATGTCAGCCGCATAGAGAGATTAATTGAAGAAATTAGAAGATCCAATGTTGTGTGACAATATTGGGTATAGAGAGTTAGAGAACAGGCATTGTTCTAACCATCAGCAGGATGTGGGTCAGCCATAAAAAGACAGTTGATGAATCCAATAAATTCGACATTGTGTGTCAATGTTGAATATAGAGAGTTAGAGAACAGGCATTGTTCTAACCATCAGCAGGCTGTGGGTCAGCCATAAAGAGACAGTTGATGAATCCAATAGATTCGACATTGTGTGTCAATGTTGAATATAGAGACATTAGAGAACAGGAATTGTTGTAACCATTAGCGGGCTGTGTGTCAGCCAAAAAGGAGACAATTGATGAATGCAGTAGATTTAATAGGTTGTGCAATTAGTATGGAGCATAGGGTGGCGCTGGGCCACTAATAGATAAATAGTTATCCATAGGGAGTGTTTCCCAGAGGAGACACAAGACAGTGAGTAGGTGTGAGTTCTGTACATGAATAGTTGTAGGAAGTATGAGTGACTGGCAACGATGTATTTGTCATACCATGTCACCGTGGGAAGTGCAGTAAATAAAGCAAACATGTGTATTGTTCACGAGTGTCACTTCAGTCATTCCTGTTGTCACGTCCATCGTTATAGAGTTGCTGTATTCTGTCCCCGTGATGAACGGACGGGGGTGTCGCAGGCCATAAATCACACAACGTGAAGTACAAACGTAAATGATTACGGGCCAACGTGATGGGAGAGCAAAGGAATCCTGTCCATCCAGTTCAGTAGAACACCAGGCCGGGCTCAAGTCATTACGAGCCTTGCCACTATTGCAGAGCAGACATAGGTCGGACTCATATCTGTACGAGCCTTACCTTTGTCAGACGCAATCGGTCTGAACACAACCACAGAGTTGTGAAGCTTCATTAGAGCTGGGAGGGCGCAATCGGCCCTAACGTGTGAGCTCAGATGTCTCACAGAGTTCACCTCCCGATCAAGTAAACTGGGGTGCGATCTTCAAGCGGCTGAGCAAGTGCCGTCGAGAGGTATCAATAAGTCATCAAGGTTCAGTATCTCTCATCAAGGTTCGAGATCGCGCAGTGACATTCAAGCACTTCTTTAAATGGGGCCGAAGGTTCCATTCAGATTGCATACATCATTTTTTTTTTACACTGGCTGAGTTGGCTGTTCCTGCAATTTAAAAAAATTACTTTTTGATTTGTTCTTATAGTTGGGAGAGGCGAACTGACAACCGTGGACGTGTCTACTATGTGGATCACAACACTCGAACCACAACATGGCAGCGTCCCAACACTGAATCACTGAACAATTATGCCAACTGGCAGGAGTGGCGAGGTGGCCGCACACTTGAACAGTTTGGTCAGCGGTTTCTATTCCCTCAGCAGGCGGGACCAGCGCAAGAAACCGATCCCTTGGGACCTCTCCCAGATGGCTGGGGTATGTTTGTCAGAGAAATATACCAATGTTGTGCTTGTGAAGAAAATTAATAACTCATTAATAGTTTCATAGGTTGTTTCCACTTGGCCTAGTCAATAACATCAACTTCTGCACATGGTTAGCAAGACTTACCATTAGCAACAGATTTGCTCCCAGACTACAAGCAAACTATCGGAAGAAGACCATCTGGTCAGCTATCTTCTTCTTCTTTCCTTCATCAATTGCCTTTCAGTGTCAAGGGGAGCTATAATTTGCTGTCTTTTGCTCTTCTGTTCACCTCTGCTACTGTTTCCTGGTTTTTTTAAATATTCTGTCAATGCATCTTTTTCATGGTTTCCCCTTGTGTCTAGCGTTCTCACAATGCTTATTGATGGCTCGTTGTGTTGTGATCTTTCTGCCTTGTCAGGTAGCCAAACCATTTTATCCGTTGTTTCTTTATATATTGAATTGGGGAAATTACTCCTAGTTTTTTTCTCAGTTCTTCATTTCTGATCTTATCTCTCAGGCTGTTTCCTATCATTCATCTAACACATTTAATCCCAGTAGAGGTTATTTTTCTTATTGATTTTGCATCTAGGGTTAAGGATTGGTATTGGTAGCATAACGTTAGGATGAAGTTTGTGTAGTTAGCTATGAAGTTCAGTTTACCATAAAAAGGCAGGACCACTCAAAGTTGTGGCTCAGTGGCTTGTGTGCTCATTTCCTGATCAAAAAGCTTCAGGTTTTTCCCACTTGGAGTAAAAGACCACCTAAAATGTAATGAAGTGGATGGATCTTCTTTTCTCATCTCACTGATACCTAAAAGGTGTTGTGGTTTATATCATTTGTTGTTCTTGTGCTGCTCGAACTGTCTGAATTAGTGATTTTTCTTTGTTGTTACATGTCTCTGTCACTGCATCTATCCATCTTCTTCTGGGTCTTCCTCTTGGTCTTTTTCCATGCGTTCGAGAAGAACGCACTTTGATGGTGATTGGTAAAGATTCATTCTGACCAAGTGGCCAAACCATTTAAGTTGTTGTTGTTCTATGTATTCTTGGCAGGGTTTTGTTCCTACCATTTTGCTTATGGTTTCATTTGGTATTCTATCTCTTCTTGTGTTGTTTGTTACTTTTCTCAAGCGTCGCATCTCACATGTATTGATCTTTCTTAAATGTGATTTAGAAAGGGTCCATATTTGATAGTGGATGGATATCAACTATCAAGGAGAGATCAAATACTCTACACTGGCCACAATAGAATGAGGCACCACATGTTCTCCAAGCTCAAGACAAGTACAAGGGGTCTTTGTCGCTGCATCCTAGCAGATATGGCAGCAAAACTTTCTACAGGTTACACAGATTTAACATTGAAAATGTGACCCATGGCACCATCTTGACAGAGAAAATATATGGTGAAACCATAAGTGTGAAACAGACAGCAAACCATAAGCCTGGTACAAACAGCAAACCATAAGCTTGAAACAGACAGCAAACCATAAGCCTGAAACAGACAGCAAACCATAAGCCTAAAAAAAAAGCAAACCATAAGAGAACGAGTCCCAGTCTGAATGAGTTATAATTGCTCAAGTAGAATGGCAGTAACTGTTTTTCCAATTGAGTAGCAAGTTACAATTTTAATTATGCTATGTTTTCTGTCCTCGTCATTAGCATCTCTTGTTTATCTCAAGTTTCAAACTTTACAACAAATACATGAATTCTTCTAAAAGATATTGTAGCTTTAATCCCACACTATGATCTATCTATCTATTGACCTTTCCAGTCGTGGTCAGCCAATAGGGCATAAAGCCAGATACTCTTTCTCTGTGATGTTGTATATCTTGAACCCTTTCTGAGAGTATGTCCCTCCTTACCTCCTCATATTCATCTACTGTGATCATGTCAAGTTATGAATATAAAAAAAAAAAACAGCATTATTTTTAATGATGAACTGAACATTCCCTGTCTTTTCAGAGAAGAGAGTGGATAGCAATAACCGAGTGTACTTTGTTAACCACAGTAATCGGACAACACAGTGGGAAGATCCTCGTACCCAGGGGTAATAACATGTCTTTACTGACATTTCTTCAACAGGATATCATGATATCATAGCTGTTCGATTAATTGTCTATTCTAGCAGATCCATAGACCAGAACATCCTGGACAGGTGGTGGGAAATATTTCACTTCAGCTGGTTTGTGAGATCCATTGTCTTGCCCTCTCATAAAACAGTGAAAAGCAAGAGGTTTCCTGTGCTTTTTGTGCATATTAAAAACCCTTAGTAATTGGAAATCTAAAAGGGTGTGCTAACGTCTCCTACTCAGCTAAATTATATGATAAATGAACCCAAAAAACATTAAACCTCACGACAAATAAAAATGAGAGTAACTCTGAAGTCAGAGACACTGCTGTCAGTGCGAGAAATTGGAAAAAGTGCTTAAAGTTCAAAGTTCTCAGCACTTTGCAGAGATATCAAGCTGGCGTACACAAACAACTCTAACCAAGATGTGTCTGTAGCATTGGTTCTTTGGTTATGGAAGACCTCGGTATCACTGCAAATGAATTAAAATCCATAATTTCTCAACCACCCGTGCCATGGTAATCATCCGAATTAGTATCTCATCTCCCAAACAAAGAAAGGTAACTGTAGTCCCCATTGTAGCAGTCTCAGCACACACCAACAGACATAAGGTGAAACCGCACAGAAAGTGAACACAGCCAACTGTTCCCTGTCATACGAAATCATCATTCATCGTAAACAATTGGAATATCGAAACGGATGAAACACACAGCTCACGGTGTGCACAGAGCACTTAACTCAGTAGCTCCTGCAACAAGCCGGACTTGGAATATGAGGAAACTGCAACAAGGAACACTTTTCATGCATAGCCTTCAATGATTCCTGCCGGCTATCCATCATATATCGAAAGTTCACGTCCTCTTGAAAATGATGATCGCCGTATTTTTAAAAAATGTATAGCACTTGATGATGTTAGGCCATCGTTGTTGACTTTAATTCCGAACATATAAACACACAGTCGTCAGATTATTCCCGTTGCACATCAAACAACAGACTGGAAGATTAGCATATGACCAGTCTAGGGATATACAATGAGCCATTACGATGACGTAGCACACACAACAATGTCTGCGCCCTTTAGATTCTTGATTACTCTAGTGAATGCAGCCTACGATGAACAAAACACGGTACAAATGCCCTAAAGAGATAAAACAAGTCTGTAGCAACTTGTGGCTATAATTTAATATCCACTTCACTGTGTACCTAACCTGCAATGGCTGAGTGGTTAGTGTGCCTGCTACTGACCAGAAGGTTCTGGATGCAGTTACCAGATGTAACAATTTTTTTAGCCTTGACACATCTTCAGGGTTCGTCCAACCCTTGACAATGGGGAGCAGGGATTTACTTTCTTGTAGTGCAACCTGGCATAAAGCCAATCATATCCTTACAATGAGCTATTGGTCATTAAAAATAAATTGGTACTAATACCATTATCCTCATAGCCTTACGTTGTGAAGAGAACACTTACTTTACTCACTCTAGTCTATGTGTACCATATGCCTGGCATTTGTTCATAATGTCTACCTTCAAATATTGTAGGATCTTGAGATAAATAGTTGCACATTAGCCTCACTAAGAGGCCATCTTTCTGTACAATTCTCTTCATGCCAAAGAAGCAGCCTAGCATGAACTTCACAATTGTCATCATCCTTCCTGCTAATGTAGCACTCAACTAATGGCAATCTTCTATTTTGTGATCACACTAACAATGTAGTCAGCTACAGTATAGTAAGATCACTAACAATGTAGTCAGCTACAGTATAGTAAGATCACTAACAATGTAGTCAGCTACAGTATAGTAAGATCACACTAACAATGCAGTCAGCTACAGTATAGTAAGATCACACTAACAATGCAGTCAGCTACATTATAGTAAGATCACACTAACAATGCAGTCAGCTACAGTATAGTAAGATCACTAACAATGTAGTCAGCTACAGTATAGTAAGATCACACTAACAATGCAGTCAGCTACATTATAGTAAGATCACACTAACAATGCAGTCAGCTACAGTATAGTAAGATCACACTAACAATGTAGTCAGCTACATTATAGTAAGATCACTAACAATGTAGTCAGCTACAGTATAGTAAGATCACACTAACAATGTAGTCAGCTACAGTATAGTAAGAACACACTAACAATGCAGTCAGCTACAGTATAGTAAGATCACACTAACAATGCAGTCAGCTACATTATAGTAAGATCACACTAACAATGCAGTCAGCTACAGTATAGTAAGATCACACTAACAATGTAGTCAGCTACATTATAGTAAGATCACTAACAATGTAGTCAGCTACAGTATAGTAAGATCACACTAACAATGCAGTCAGCTACAGTATAGTAAGATCACTAACAATGTAGTCAGCTACAGTATAGTAAGATCACTAACAATGTAGTCAGCTACAGTATAGTAAGATCACACTAACAATGCAGTCAGCTACAGTATAGTAAGATCACTAACAATGTAGTCAGCTACAGTATAGTAAGATCACTAACAATGTAGTCAGCTACAGTATAGTAAGATCACACTAACAATGCAGTCAGCTACAGTATAGTAAGATCACACTAACAATGTAGTCAGCTACATTATAGTAAGATCACACTAACAATGTAGTCAGCTACAGTATAGTAAGATCACACTAACAATGTAGTCAGCTACAGTATAGTAAGATCACACTAACAATGTAGTCAGCTACAGTATAGTAAGATCACACTAACAATGTAGTCAGCTACAGTATAGTAAGATCACACTAACAATGTAGTCAGCTACAGTATAGTAAGATCACACTAACAATGTAGTCAGCTACAGTATAGTAAGATCACACTAACAATGTAGTCAGCTACAGTATAGTAAGATCACACTAACAATGTAGTCAGCTACAGTATAGTAAGATCACTAACAATGTAGTCAGCTACAGTATAGTAAGATCACACTAACAATGTAGTCAGCTACAGTATAGTAAGATCACACTAACAATGTAGTCAGCTACAGTATAGTAAGATCACACTAACAATGTAGTCAGCTACAGTATAGTAAGATCACACTAACATTGTAGTCAGCTACAGTATAGTAAGATCACACTAACAATGCAGTCAGCTACAGTATAGTAAGATCACACTAACAATGCAGTCAGCTACATTATAGTAAGATCACACTAACAATGTAGTCAGCTACAGTATAGTAAGATCACACTAACAATGCAGTCAGCTACAGTATAGTAAGATCACACTAACAATGCAGTCAGCTACAGTATAGTAAGATCACACTAACAATGCAGTCAGCTACATTATAGTAAGATCACACTAACAATGTAGTCAGCTACAGTATAGTAAGATCACACTAACAATGCAGTCAGCTACAGTATAGTAAGATCACACTAACATTGTAGTCAGCTATAGTATAGTAAGATCACACTAACAATGCAGTCAGCTACAGTATAGTAAGATCACACTAACAATGCAGTCAGCTACATTATAGTAAGATCACACTAACAATGCAGTCAGCTACAGTATAGTAAGATCACACTAACAATGTAGTCAGCTACAGTATAGTAAGATCACACTAACAATGCAGTCAGCTACAGTATAGTAAGAACACACTAACAATGCAGTCAGCTACAGTATAGTAAGATCACACTAACAATGTAGTCAGCTACAGTATAGTAAGATCACACTAACAATGTAGTCAGCTACAGTATAGTAAGAACACACTAACAATGCAGTCAGCTACAGTATAGTAAGATCACACTAACAATGTAGTCAGCTACAGTATAGTAAGATCACACTAACAATGTAGTCAGCTACAGTATAGTAAGAGATGGGTGAAAAACAAAGAGATTTCTACATCTTCATTCACTTACTTCACCACCAGCCTCTCATTTGTAGGGACAACATTCCCTGGTGCCCATTATCAAGGTTGGATCAACCTTGAAGATGTGTCAGAGTGACAAAAGAATGCTAGTGCTGTCCCCTATCTTTGCTCGTCTATTCTCCAACCACTTTTATAAATCTTCACCACTGATTTGTCTGTTTTCAACCTTTGCAGATTGCATGGGCCTGAGTATTGTGCCTTGTATCCTTCCTCAACTCACATCTTCTCAGGAACGTTACCTTAGCTTGTGCCTTTCTCAAATCTTCTTGAAAGACAGCACTTGTTTTAGACTTATGCCTTGCAGCTCCCCATGGAGCAAAGAGCTGTAACCACACTTTGCCAATGGACACTGTTCTTTGCTGTCTTCTTCAACTGAGCCCACATCCAGCCTTCCTGAAGACTTTACTGCTGTCTCAGTGGGCCTTCTCCAGGTCTGTTTGGACCTTCCAAGTTTCCTAGCTCTTTGTGGATTCCAGTTGATTGATTATCTTGCATTATTTTTTTTTGCCATATGCGGCCAATCCATCCCCATTTTATCTTCTTGCTCTCTGTTCCTATTGGTATTAAATACAAACTTAATCATTTAAATTTTGTACATTTTCTTATTTAACTCTTTCCCTACATTTCGCAGCATAGTGCGCCACGCTCAATTTGATTAGTGTGAATGCCATCAAACCATATTCTTTTTACATGTCTCATATCATCTTGGTATTGGTGAAATCTAATACCTTGTTCAATTATCTAAACATTTATATATAATATGTTAGATAAATATAAATATGTTGATTGATTCTTAAAACCATGAACAATTTTTCCTCTGACATCTCTTCTGTTGCATTGATAAAAAGCTTCCGTATGGAAAGAGTTAAGAAGATTCATTTCTGAGTATAGCAGTTTGTTCACTTTTGTGCAAACATTATGAATACAAATAAATACATACAAATTGGTTGCTTATATTCTGTTATAAATTGTACAGGATTATGCAAGAGGACCCACTCCCTGAGGGCTGGGAAATGAGGTACACGGCTGAGGGTGTGAGATACTTTGTGGACCACAACACCAGGACAACAACATTCCAGGACCCACGTGGAGGCCCACAGAAAGGGTGAGACAGTTCATGACTTTACCAGCCTCTCAATTCTCAACCATCTCAATTCTCTACTGTCTCTGTATACATTTACTCAGTTCTATTTTCTCTTGTTTATTCTTTTTTTGGTTTTCCACCGCCTTTATTCTCTTCACATCTGGTTTTTCTGTTTTCAGCCTTTGTTACTACAATCTCTGGTAAGGCCCATTAAAAACTGATACTATTTTGGATGAAGTAATCTCTTCCTGATAGCACTGTAAGATCTCATGCATGGACTTTGTAGCATCAGTTCCTGATAGCACTATAAGATCTCAGTGCATGGACTTTGTAGCATCAGTTCCTGATATCACTGTAAGATCTCAGTGCATGGACTTTGTAGCATTAGTTCCTGATAGCACTGTAAGATCTCAGTGCATGGACTTTGTAGCATTAGTTCCTGATATCACTGTAAGATCTCAGTGCATGGACTTTGTAGCATTAGTTCCTGATAGCACTGTAAGATCTCAGTGCATGGACTTTGTAGCATCAATTCCTGATAGCACTGTAAGATCTCAGTGCATGGACTTTGTAGCATTAGTTCCTGATAGCACTGTAAGATCTCAGTGCATGGATTTTGTAGCACCAGTTTCAGGTAGCACTGTAAGATCTCGTGCATGGACTTTGTAGCATTAGTTCCTGATAGCACTGTAAGATCTCAGTGCATGGACTTTGTAGCATCAGTTCCTGATAGCACTGTAAGATCTCAGTGCATGGACTTTGTAGCATCAGTTCCTGATAGCACTGTAAGATCTCAGTGCATGGACTTTGTAGCATCAGTTCCTGATAGCACTGTAAGATCTCGTGCATGGACTTTGTAGCACCAGTTCCTGATAGCACTGTAAGATCTCAGTGCATGGACTTTGTAGCATCAGTTCCTGATAGCACTGTAAGATCTCGTGCATGGATTTTGTAGCACCAGTTTCAGGTAGCACTGTAAGATCTCGTGCATGGACTTTGTAGCATCAGTTCCTGATAGCACTGTAAGATCTCAGTGCATGGACTTTGTAGCATCAGTTCCTGATAGCACTGTAAGATCTCAGTGCATTGATTTTGTAGCACCAGTTTCAGGTAGCACTGTAAGATCTCAGTGCATTGATTTTGTAGCACCAGTTTCAGGTAGCACTGTAAGATCTCAGTGCATTGATTTTGTAGCACCAGTTTCAGGTAGCACTGTAAGATCTCAGTGCATGGACTTTGTAGCATCAGTTCCTGATAGCACTGTAAGATCTCGTGCATGGACTTTGTAGCATCAGTTCCTGATAGCACTGTAAGATCTCGTGCATGGACTTTGTAGCATCAGTTCCTGATAGCACTGTAAGATCTCGTGCATGGATTTTGTAGCATCAGTTCCTGATAGCACTGTAAGATCTCAGTGCATGGACTTTGTAGCATCAGTTCCTGATAGCACTGTAAGATCTCGTGCATGGATTTTGTAGCATCAGTTCCTGATAGCACTGTAAGATCTCGTGCATGGACTTTGTAGCATCAGTTCCTGATAGCACTGTAAGATCTCATGCATGGACTTTGTAGCATCAGTTCCTGATAGCACTGTAAGATCTCGTGCATGGATTTTGTAGCATCAGTTCCTGATAGCACTGTAAGATCTCAGTGCATGGACTTTGTAGCATCAGTTCCTGATAGCACTGTAAGATCTCAGTGCATGGACTTTGTAGCATCAGTTCCTGATAGCACTGTAAGATCTCAGTGCATTGATTTTGTAGCACCAGTTTCAGGTAGCACTGTAAGATCTCAGTGCATTGATTTTGTAGCACCAGTTTCAGGTAGCACTGTAAGATCTCAGTGCATTGATTTTGTAGCACCAGTTTCAGGTAGCACTGTAAGATCTCGTGCATGGATTTTGTAGCATCAGTTCCTGATAGCACTGTAAGATCTCGTGCATGGATTTTGTAGCATCAGTTCCTGATAGCACTGTAAGATCTCGTGCATGGATTTTGTAGCATCAGTTCCTGATAGCACTGTAAGATCTCAGTGCATGGACTTTGTAGCATCAGTTCCTGATAGCACTGTAAGATCTCAGTGCATGGACTTTGTAGCATCAGTTCCTGATAGCACTGTAAGATCTCAGTGCATGGACTTTGTAGCATCAGTTCCTGATAGAATCAGAATAGCTAAAGCAGCAATGTCTTTCAGAAGCCTTGAAAAGTTGTGGAAATCAAAACTCAGCAGCACAAACACAAAACTTAGACTATTCAAATCAAATGTACTATCAACCCTTACGTATGCGTGTGAAAGCTGGAAAACAACAAGAGATATAGAAACAAAGTTGAACGCATTCGAAAATAAATGTAGGAAAATACTTGGTATAGCGTGGAACGAATTCAACACAAACGAGGAAATTAGAGAAATCGCCAATCAACTACTAATATCTTCAGTAATAAAGAAAAGACGATGGTCATATGTTGGACATGTGATGAGAAGAGGTAATAACCGAATAGTAAAGCAAGCCCTCATGTGGGAAACAACAGGTAAGAGGAAAAGAGGACATTGATGAGAGAGGCAAGAACAGCAGGAGTCAGTTCATGATAGCACTGTAAGATCTCAACACATAGATTTTGTAGAATCTGTTCCTGATAGCACTGTAAGATCTCAGTGCATGTATTTTGTAGAATCTGTTCCTGATAGCACTGTAAGATCTCAGTGCATGTATTTTGTAGAATCTGTTCCTGATAGCACTGTAAGATCTCAGTGCATGTATTTTGTAGAATTGATTTTGTAGCATCAGTTCATGATAACACTGTAAGATCTCAACACATAGATGTTGTAGCACCAGTTCCTGATAGCACTGTAAGATCTCAACACATAGATGTTGTAGCACCAGTTCCTGATAGCACTGTAAGATCTTAACACATAGATTTTGTAGCATCAGTTCCTGATAGCACTGTAAGATCTCAACACATAGATTTTGTATCATCAGTTCCTGATAGCACTGTAAGATCTCAACACATAGATTTTGTATCATCAGTTCCTGATAGCATTGTAAGATCTCAACACATAGATGTTGTAGCACCAGTTCCTGATAGCACTGTAAGATCTCAGCACATAGATGTTGTAGCATCAGTAAGGGACTCTAGTGTAAATTCAGAAAGCTGGTTAGTTATTGGGGATGGTAGTAGGGATTTTACTTTACTTTAAAATGTAGCCCTATGTCTCCAACTGCCTGTGGTGCTTGTACATGGTTATCTACAACACTGAGCTTCCTTTTAATATCTCTATTAGAAACATTAGCCAGGGACTTAATTTCATATTAAAGTTCATTAGAGACTTAATCTCATATTGAGATTGATTAAAACTAGGTACTTAATCTAATATTGAGATTCATTAGAATTAGGAACTTAATATTATATTGATATTTATTAGAGGTAGGAACTTAATATCATATTGATATTTATTAGAGGTAGGAACTTAATATCATATTGATATTTATTAGAGGTAGGAACTTAATATCATATTGATATTTATTAGAGGTAGGAACTTAATATCATATTGATATTTATTAGAACTAGGGTTGTAATCTCATGTTGAGATCTCTGATCAGTTTGGGGGGGTGGGGGATGACGACATCATTTTATATATGGTTCAAAGCAAGCTGCTTGTGATTTAGAGGTGGGGACCTTACCACATGCTGTAGGGATCTTCAAAACAATAACTTATTTCACCCTTTCAGTGTTGTCATCACACAGTGTGCCTGGCCATAAGCCCCCTAGTCTGGAGAACTTCTCAATCTTGTTAATTTGAGAAGTTTGCTATTTTTGCCTCTCTTATTAGTGTGCTCTGTTTCTCTTAAAGTGTGATTCTCCTATTATTTCTTGTTACCACATGGCCGATATACACACAGCTTCTCTATCTGTTTATAAAGTACTTGCTACATTAACGTAAAACCTTAAATACGCCTTAATTGTGTGTGTGTGTGTATATAAATGCCTCATGTTGGTATAGAACTAACCAAATAAAAAGCAACTTATGCCTGAATGATAAGCAGTATAATCTTATATATATTTAAATAATTTATTTACTTATATCTTACAGACCCAAAGGAGCTTATGGTGTGCCTATTCAGTATGAACGAAGTTTTAGGTGGAAACTAGGTCAGTTCCGATACTTAGGACACTCTAATGCACTTCCTGGTCATGTGAAGATAACTGTCACCAGAGAGAATTTATTTGAAGATTCATTTGCACAGGTGCGTCCTATGTGTACAAGTTGTAGTTTATTTATTTTAGACATTAATGTCAACATCTTTGAAGGTGAGGATAGAAGGTGTGGTAGTAGTGGTTCACACAGAAAATACACCAACTTGTAGCTGCAGTGTCTACCATCTTTCATAATTTGTTTACAATGATTCATTGGGTAGATGTCATTTAATTAAATTTAACTTTTCTCTATACAGATCATGCGGCTGCAGCCATTTGACTTAAGGAGGAGGCTGTATATAATTTTCAAAGGAGAAGAGGGCTTGGACTATGGTGGATTAGCTCGGTGAGTATCTATAGATCACTACATAGCATTGATTATTGGATTTCATATATTTTCTTCATGTCAGGTCGGGTAATTTTACCTGCTACTGTATGCAGTAAACAGTTACAACCTGTGGCTGCCCTGCTGCCTTGCAGGTAAGCTCGGGAGAGTAAAAGGCTAAGGGAGGGTATCCCAAAGTAGAACAACCCCACTGCCTTGTGGGTGATACTTTTTAGTCTAAGGCTAGCGGAGCCAACCGTAAACAAGCCTACAGAAGGCAACAGAAAACCACCATCATAACTTCTTTGTACAATCATGAATCGCCACAATATTAGGAAGAAACAATCATCATTTTTTGGCCAAGGTAATGAGAAGAGTACAACTAGAATATATTGTAACAGCTGGGAAAACTGAGGGACGAAGAGATAGAGGGAAGCAAAGAGAGAAAATACCAGACAGCTTAAGAGAATGGCTTGGCAGAAGGTCAACAACAGAAATGATAAATAACTATCGTGATCGAAAGTTGTGGAGAAACATGGTCACCTACGCCAGCAGGCCCGGTACTTGATGATGATGATATTTTCTTCTGAATCTACCTGACATTACTCCTTTCTTCTTTTCATCCCCATAACAGGTATTCATCACTTGATGGTCTCTTGAAAGTAAAATTCTTGCTGGTGTAGGTGATTATGTCTCCATGACTTTCAACCTCCACAGCTGTTTGTCACTTTTCTTACTGATTTCCAACCAAACCATTCTCTTAAACTGTCTTGTGTCATTTCTCTGTGCTTCTCCTCTTTTCTGCACTTCCTTGACTTGTCAGACTGATCACTGGATGGAGGTGCCATAAGTTCCTGATCAATTCTAGTTTGCTGATCCTGTTGCCAGCTGTCATCTATGTGTTAACCCTTACTAGACACACTAACCACAAAGTGCCTGCAAAGGTCACTGAAAAACTAGTGGTGACATTTTAAATAATAACAGTTTTAATCAATTTTAACTTTTGTATTTAAATTAGAAGGTCATCTCTGAGATCTCTCCTGGTTACTTTATTAGAAAGCAGCCATTCAAGTCCCTAAATTTTCATTAAAAAGATCATCATGATTTCTTTGTCTCATTTAGTCAAAGAATAAAATGATCACCTCTTCCTCTAAAAATGGTCATAAAACTACTTGCTTCGTTTATTCATATTAATTGTATAAGTATGGTTATACTTTAGTTCTTTGGTTATGGAAGGCCCTTGTATCACACTGCAAATGAATTAAAGTCCATAATTGCTCAACCGCCCGTGCCAGTGGAATCATCCGAATTAATATCTCATCTCCCAAAGAAAGGTAGCTGTAGTCCCCATCATAGCAGTCTCAGCACACGCCAAAAGACATAAGGCGAAACTGCATAGAAAGTGAACACAGCCAACTGTTCCTTGTTATACGATATCATCACTCATCGTAAACAATTGGAATATTGAAACACGATCAAAATGGATGAAACACACAGCTCACGGTGTGCACAGAGCACCTAACGGAAAAGCTCCTGCAACAAGCCGGACCTGGAATATGAGGAAACTGCAACAAGGAACACCTTCATACATAATGGTTATACTGTGTATAGAAAGTCATATGTGTTGTGATATAAATGTAGCTAACATATGTTGGATTAACTTCAGAAGTGGTAAGAAATTTTTGTTGCTGTTGACTTTTTTGTCTCATTTCACACATGAGTGAATGCTCTATGGTATGTCTCATGAGGAAGGAAGAGTAATGAATGCAGTTATGCCTCTTAGCAAGTAGGGAATATGGTATTAGTGCCCATGTTTTCACGACTCTCTTCACATTTTGGTATTACGGCAGGTACCCATATTAGGCGGAGTTAGTAAAGTAAAGAGCCCCGTCACGCCAAGTGGCGTATAGGGAATATGGTCTTTGTGGCCATAATTTTTATATACCCTCTGCACATGATTTTTGGGGTAATGTGGTCAGTATTATGCCCATGCTGCTTTACTTTCCCAGAAAAAAAATCCGGTACCCATTTAAGGCTGGGTGAACCTGAAAGCCCTCAGTCAGGATCCTCTTGTCCTTTGTAGTCCAGTTCACTAATCACTGAGCTATCGTGGCTCTCTTATTAGGTGGAGTGATTTTTTAAAAAAAAGTAAAGATTCTCTCCACAGCTTGCTAGGCCAATGGGGAATATGGTGTGTCAGCATATTTTTCCATGACCACGGCATATTTTGGGGTGATGTGTGCACACTATCACATCAGGCTGCCTTGACTCCTCACGAAGCTTTTAGTACCCATTTTTGGAGGCTCTATGAACCCCAGAGGTCCACCACTTCTGTGAATTGAACCCAGACCCTTGAGATCAGGGTGTGAGCACACTAATCACTGAGGCTGCGAAGTGAATCTAGAAACCATTAATTACGATCGAACCCCTTACAGTAAACCAGTTGGAGTTTAAGACAGGGCAGAATCCCCCTACAGAAAAGACAATCTGCTGCCTTGCAGGAAGATTGGGGACAATCAAAGGCTAAGGAAAGCAAACCTGAATAAAATGCTGGCTGAAATCGGATGCACTGGGCCACCGGCGCAGAATACAGTGCAATGTTTTAACAGGTATTCAGGCAGCTGACTTCATGAGAGAGTCTGGAATCCTACTCTGATTGAGTCTTGATCGCAGAGAGGGAGAGATGCTTCAACATTGTCTAGACTTGCATGCAGTTGCAACTTATAACTGACTACTTCCATCAGGATAAGAATGACTGTATATACTTTCTGAAAGTGTTTCCAAATTCAAGAAGACCACATGAAATAAAAAGTAAATCATTCACGATGAATGTTATGGCATTTAATAGCAGGATTGCTTCCTCAGTAATTCATGTGTTACTTATGAAACATCAAGCGTGTTGTTACAGGAGTAAATAAAATGGTGAACACAGCTTTCCTAGGCCAGACAACTCAGACTTCAGACAACTCAAACTTCAGACAACTGCTGTTTTGCAGGAATATCAAAGAAAGGTCATGTCTAGGTTTCCAGCCACAGACTAATATATGCTGAAGATGTATGTACTGGATTGCAAGTTGCAACATATTGAGTTATTAGCGGGTCATCATCATTGCACTCCGAATGTGTCCATAGATGCTCAGATCCCCTCCTCAGCAAGTCCCTCAGCGACTGACGACTCCAGTTCTATATTGGTTGATAAGTCTTCTTACACGGCCACTAAGTTTCTAATTTCTGGCTATGCCCATCTTAACTCCCATCTCTATCATCCAAAGAAGTGACATGGATTTGTCTTACCTTGTCTTGTTCTCCTTCTTCGATGTTGTCATTTGGGCTGCATCTGAATACTTACTGTCGTCATAGTTGATTTTGTTATTGGAAGTCGATTCTTTGGATGGTCTAGACTCACGTGCACTCACTCAGTCGCATGGTCCAGAACCCGTTTCCACGTTATAGGCTGGCCAACTCCAGTAAATCGCTCTGCAGCACGCGGATACACTGTGAGCTTTTTACAAATAAATGAATTAAGCGTCCTTAATAACGGAACGGTGAAAACAGAACAGACCGCCATTTTTTCACCGTTGTAACATATGTTATATGAAGACAAGTGGAACAATATTAAAACAGGTAAATGAATTTAAATATTTTGGAACTGTGTTAACCTCAGACAGAAGATGTACAAAAGAGGTGAGATGCAGAATGGCTCAGGCAAAAGCAGCTTTCCAAAAAATGAGGTAGATACTATGCAATCCATTTTTGACAATAGAAACAACAAAAAGTTCTTAAATGTTATGTAGAGCCAGTCTTAACATATGGATGTGAATCATGGACAATAGGACAACAGACAAGAAAATCACTGGAGTCTGTAGAAATGTGGTTTTACAGAAGAATGTTGAGAGTACCATGGACAGCTAAGAAGAGTAATGAAGATGTTCTGAGAGAGGTCAAAGCAAAAAGAGAGCTAATTTCCAATATTAGGAAGAAACAATCATCATTTTTTGGCCATGTAATGAGAAGAGAACAACTGGAGTATATTGTAACAACTGGAAAAATTGAGGGACGAAGAGATAGAGGGAAGCAAAGAGAAAAAATAACAGACAGCTTAGGAGAATGGCTTGGCAGAAGGTCAACAACAGAAATGATAAATAGCTGCCGAGATCGAAGGTTGTGGAGAGACATGATCACCTACTCGTAGGCCCGGTACTTGATGATGATGATGAACATATGTTGCAGTGCAACAGTTGAAGATGAATAACAATTGCAATAGTACTGAACACAGTGACATTCATTAGTTTAAAGTGTTGCCGTAATTATGGTTTCAGTTGTCAAAATGTTATCTCTTTCTATGTTCCTCATTTTATTCTTTTATTTTATAACATGGCAGATTTATTTGTACAGACCGTGAAACAGAATAGATAAATAAAACTTAATGACACATCAAATATTATATCATTAGTTCTGTTTTCATGTCATCGATCCTTGTTAATCTGGACAGAGAGTGGTTTTTCCATGTGTCTCATGATGTGCTCAACCCCATGTACTGCCTGTTTGAGTACGCCAGCAACAGCAACTACAGCCTTCAGATCAACCCAGCCTCTAGCATCAACCCAGACCATCTGCAGTACTTCAAGTTTATTGGACGGTTCATTGCTATGGTTAGTTGTACTTTTGTTGTTTGTTGATGAGGGCCACGTTGTAGTCCATTTAAGGATGGCTGATGAGCCTGGTTCAAACCTGAATCTCTTTTCTGGTATGTTCAGTTCAATGTAATGGTTACTGACTACAAGGTGAGTCTCACAGTTGTGCACTTTACTCAGAAATCAGTAAGGTAAATTGAAGTCTATATATTGCTTGTTTATGTTCACCCAATGAGAACAACATTAGTTGTTGATCTGAATAGTTCTGGTTCACTGATTCCAATGCAGGATATCATCATTTACCCTTTAAAGAACATTTAGTGGGTGTCAAAACATTGTATTGCTCTTTACAGTACAAACTGATATTTATACTTTCAGTCCAACACATCCATCATTACACTTTGAATTACCAGCTCACACCTGATGTTTTCATGTTTCTCCAGGCCTGGTACCATCTCACACTTATTATTTCTTGTTTCTCCAGACCCTGTACCATCTCACACTTATTATTTCTTGTTTCTCCAGACCCTGTACCATCTCACACTTATTATTTCTTGTTTCTCCAGACCCTGTACCATCTCACACTTATTATTTCATGTTTCTCCAGACCCTGTACCATCTCACACTTATTATTTCATGTTTCTCCAGACCCTGTACCATCTCACACTTATTATTTCATGTTTCTCCAGACCCTGTACCATCTCACACTTATTATTTCTTGTTTCTCCAGACCCTGTACCATCTCACAATTATTATTTCTTGTTTCTCCAGGCCCTGTACCATGGAAAGTTTATAGACAGTGGCTTTACCTTAC
The DNA here is from genome assembly GCA_032433765.1 of Megaustenia siamemsis. Taxonomy (NCBI): domain Eukaryota; kingdom Metazoa; phylum Mollusca; class Gastropoda; order Stylommatophora; family Ariophantidae; genus Megaustenia; species Megaustenia siamemsis. Next base: position 29,786,694 of record JAVIAB010000025.1, on the reverse strand, counting down.
CCTTCTATAAGAGAATGCTGAGCAAGAAGCTGACCATCAAGGACCTGGAGACAATTGACTCAGAATTCTACCAATCCCTGCTGTGGATCAAGTAAGTTGCCCATTGTCCATGTCTTGTAGTACCGACTTCATGATCTGTTTGTTCTGCTGGCTGATTCTCTTATTCACTGACAGTTAGTGAGTATGGACGACAACTATTCTCTTATTCACTGACAGTTAGTGAGTATGGATGACAACTATTCTCTTGAGGTTAATTACTGTGTAATTTTCCTTTTTTTCCCCAGATTTTTTCAGATTTAAAGTTGAAATAGTATGGTACCTACTATCCACTGCATTTTACTCCATTGCAGCTATTTTCGATATAGTTAGTCCTAAAACTGTTGTTGAAATAGCATTATCTTTACCGTCCATTTCACCTTGTTCCTAACAGCTTCTCTTCATGTTATTCTATAAACTGTTGTTAAGTCAGCCAGTCATTTCTCTGCTCCTTTCATGCTAGTTAGCCCAAAGATTGGAATTCCATTTGTCCATTTACTGTCCCATGTCTCTGAAAGCTGTCTTCAAGTCAATCAGTCCAAAGAATGGTGATACATTGTCCATCTTCTGTCCCATGTCCGAAGTCCTTCCCATCAAACTGTAACAACTAGCATTATATCTGCCTTGCTACTGGTTTTCATCATCATCATGTGCCATACCGGTTGGCGTAGGCGATCATATCCTTCCACAATCTTCTATCCACAGTGTATCGTATCAGTTCTGTTGTTGACTGTTTTCCATGCCATGACACCAAGCTATCCAGTATTTTCTCTCTTTGTCGTCCACGATCTCTCTTTCCTTTTATTTTGCCAGTTGTAACCAAGTATTCCAACTTTCCTCTTCTCATGATGTGCTCGAAAAATGTTGATTGTTAAATGTCTGATGTTTTTTAATAGCTCCCTTTTTGTGTTGGCCTCTTTGAGAACTTCCTCATTGGTCTTTTAAGCTGTCCAGGGAACTTTCAACCCGACGAACTCTCTTTCTCATTTTTATTGACATAGATTTGTTGCATAAGATATTTTTCATTTTCTGAAATGCTATTTTGGCCTGAGCTATTCTGCTTTTTATTTCTGTGGTGCATCTCCCATCTGATGTTATTATTATGCCCAAATATTTGAACATTTTCATTTCAACATTTTACTGTACTATAAATGAACACCTAACCAGAAAATATCAGTTATTTTTTTTTTTAATTGTTGTTGTGTTCGCCAGCTGTCAACTCTGACGAAGTCCCTAGAGACTAGGAACTAAATTTTGCGTGTTAATCCATTTTTTCCTGGCAGCCATTTTTTATTGACAATATTGTAAGCAGTCACCAATTTTTGGCCATGTCATGAAAAGAGATCAATTGGAATTTATTGTGACAACAGGAAAAAAAATAATAGAAGAGAGAAGCAGAGAGAATAATAAATAAGACGATGGTTTGGTAGGAAGTCAACAACAGAATTGATAAATAGCTGTAGAGATAGGAAGATTCATGATCACCTATACCAGCAGACACAGTACTTAATGATGATGATTATGATTAGCAGCTCAGGATATCTTCAAATACAAATATTATCACACTTTTAGATTTACAACTAAAATATCACTTTTGGGGTTGAAACAATTAACTGCAGTTGTGATTATATGTCTCATATGTTAAGCTTTCCCGTGTGTTACCGGGGCCTTATTATGAAGGAAGTAAAGAATAGTGACACTGTGACCTTCCAGGCATGTCGTAAGTGGCGACTAAGGCGGTTGATCGATGGCTTGACAAGCTGTCATTGTAAAAAGTATTGTTATGGAAACAGAACCATAGATTTTAGAAGCAGTGATCTCTGCAATTCTGTGCCATTTTGGCACGCATGGTTTCTGTTTTTGAGATTGTGGTTCTGCCCTATGTGCCGTCTTCGGCTCGAAAGGACGATAGATAGATGTTAAGCTGGGAATTTACTTTGATCATCCTTTGTTTTTCTCATATTTTTAACTGGGAATTAACTTTGGACATCCTTTGTTTCTCTCATATTTTTAACTATTTTAACTAGGAATTTACTTTGGACATCCTTTGTTTCTCTCATATTTTTAACTAGGAATTTACTTTGGACATCCTTTGTTTCTCTCATATTTTTAACTATTTTAACTAGGAATTTACTTTGGACATCCTTTGTTTCTCTCATATTTTTAACTAGGAATTTACTTTGGACATCCTTTGTTTCTCTCATATTTTTAACTATTTTAACTAGGAATTTACTTTGGACATCCTTTGTTTCTCTCATATTTTTAACTATTTTAACTAGGAATTTACTTTGGACATCCTTTGTTTCTCTCATATTTTTAACTATTTTAACTAGGAATTTACTTTGGACATCCTTTGTTTCTCTCATATTTTTAACTAGGAATTTACTTTGGACATCCTTTGTTTCTCTCATATTTTTAACTAGGAATTTACTTTGGACATCCTTTGTTTCTCTCATATTTTTAACTAGGAATTTACTTTGGACATCCTTTGTTTCTCTCATATTTTTAACTATTTTAACTAGGAATTTACTTTGGACATCCTTTGTTTCTCTCATATTTTTAACTAGGAATTTACTTTGGACATCCTTTGTTTCTCTATATTTTTAACTGGGAATTTACTTTGGGCATCCTTTGTTTTCTCATATTTTTAACTGATATTTAATTTGGTCATCCTTTGTTTTTCTCATATTTTTAACTGTGAATTTACTTTGCTCATTCTTTGTTTTTCTCATATTTTAAATTCAGAATTTACTCTGCCCACCCTTTGTTTTTCTCATATTTTAAATTCAGAATTTACTCTGCCCACCCTTTGTTTTTCTCATATTTTAAATTCAGAATTTACTCTGCCCACCCTTTGTTTTTCTCATATTTTAAACTCAGAATTTACTCTGCCCACCCTTTGTTTTTCTCATATTTTAAACTCAGAATTGACTTTGCTCATCCTTTGTTTCCTCTTTAGAGAGAACAGCATTGATGACTGTGGGCTTGAGCTGTTTTTCTGTGCAGACTTTGAGATCTTAGGGAAGATTGAACAGCATGACTTGAAGCCTGGCGGCAGTGAGATTAAGGTTACGGAAGAGAACAAAGAGGAATACATCAAGTGAGGACTCATTCTATTTTTTTTTTTTTTTTAATTCATTCTGGATTCTACCTCATCATTATGTTGTATGAATATCTACATATTCCTACCTTTACTGTAATTTCATTCATTTTTTTTTCAATGTATGATTTGTGTCATTTGCCAGTTGTAAAAAAAAATAGGTACTGGACCTTTAATCAGGAAAGGAAAGTTGTGCAGGGACTTTCTGCTCAAATGATATATACAGAATATGTATCATATCATCCAAGAAATAAAGAACAACATACGTTCACTTCCAGAAGAGACCGAACTAGTCCTGCAGTGAAAATCACCCAGTATTTTGTGGTTATTGAGTTATTGAGTTATTGAGTTATTTGCGGGTCATCATCATTGCACTCCGAACATGTCCATAGGTGCTCAGATCCCCTCCTCAGCAATTCCCGCAGTGTCCAGCGACTGACGACTCTAGTTCTATGTTGGTTGATAAGTCTTCTTACACGGCCACCAAGTTTCTCATTTCTGGCCGTGCCCATCTTAACTCCCATTTCCATCATCCGAAGAAGCGACGTTGATCTGTGTTTGTCGAAGTCCTGTGCTCTTCCCACATCTCGGAGTGCATTGATGACGTCCGCCCGATCCATCGGTTGCCCGTCCTCAACGACAGCGCAGCTAGCCAACCTGTCCGCTCTCTCATTTCCCCGTACTCCCGCATGTCCAGGGACATAGACAAAGGTGACCTTACGTATTTTGGATTTCTGCAACGACTCTACCCATTGCATGCGTACAAAGCCCGCCTCCACTTTTTTTATCATGCTCATCGAATCACTCAGTATACATGCGTGGATGTAGTCTTGTGACTCTAACCATTTGAATGCCTTGGTCACTGCCATCACCTCCATTGTCATGCTACTCGTGGTCATGACGTATGCACCACTGTCTTCCTTGACTATTCTGCCTGCCGAACGTGCTGTAAATGCCCATGCACATTTTGTGGTATTTCTGGAAATGAGAAAGCAGGTGAACTCACAACAGCAGGTGGGAGCCTTCAATAGTTCAACCAACCCCACAGCTTCAATGAAATAAAAACAGTCCTGAAGCAAGCTAGGAAAACAGAATGGAGGAAGTTGTTTGGAAAATATGCGCCAGAACATGACAGCTGTTTAACTTTGTTAATGCAAAGCCCCTATGTTGTCTAATAGTTGTCCTTTTACACTGTATTCTGAGAGCACTCTCACAGTTGATTTCTATGAACTTGATCCTAATCAATGAGCATGATATTTTATTCTTTTTTATGTTTTCTTTATTTTATTCTTTTTGCTTAATTTTCTTAATGCAATAATCAACATTTTTGCATCAATTTTTGCATCTATAGATCCTTTGCCATTTCTGAATCCAAATTGAGATTTTATTTCCACATTATATCTATATGTAGTATTATGCATACTTATAATAATGTATATAATAAATATATTATTGTATACTGTATATGAATATATGTTGTAGTTAAGTAAATGAACAATTAACTGACTTCTGTTTCAAAATGGTGGAACGTTTCACGTTCTCTCGATCGCTGCACAAAATGCATCTGGCGTCTGATTAATTTCGGCATTACGATGCAATTTTCTGTGTTGAAATCAAAATGATGTTCTACTTGGCAAATCTGCACTGATGAAGTGGACAAATCTGTGCCGCCGAGTATGCACGGCAATGTTCCTTTTTGACAAGTCAAGTATTGTGAAAGTGACCTTCACCGTCTAGTGTTGAGATGCGGTTTACATCACATTGAGTGCTGTTTAACGGCCGACGTTGGAATTGTTTGACACAAGTTATTTACATTTTGCAACACATTAATGACTGCTCCGTCAAGTCGACCGAAGTTTTTTTTCTCTTTGGGGAATTTGCACTGTGTTTCGTTCTTTGTAGGCTGCATTACGTCATAATAGCTCATCGGATATCCCTAGACCTGCCATACGCTAATCTTACGGTCTGTTGTTTGATGTACAACGGGGATAATCTGACGACTAACTGTGTGTTTATATGTTCAGTTGGAGTCAAAAACGATGTCCTAACATCATCAAGCACTATACATTTTTAAAAAATATGACGATCATCATTTTCGGGAGGATGTGACACCATATACTGGATAGGCGGCAGGAATCATTGAAGGCTATGTCTGAAAAGTGTTCCTTGTTGCAGTTTTCATCATATTCCAAGTCCGGCTTCTTGCAGGAGCTACTGAGTTAAGTGCTCTGTGCACACCATGAGCTGTGTGTCTCATCCGTTTTGATCATGTTTTGATATTCCAAATCCGCCTGGTTTTCTTTTCTTTAGTTTTTGGTAATCTTTGATGTTCAAACTCAAATTGAAAGACTTGAGTCAGTCTTTTTTCCTCTGTTGTTTAAAACAAAAGAATTTGTCTATTTTCAGCTTAATGACAAACTGGCGCTTTACCCGTGGTGTGGAAGATCAAACGAAGGCTTTTCTGGAGGGGTTTAATGAAGTAGTGCCTTTACAGTGGCTGCAGTATTTTGATGAGCGAGAGCTTGAGGTTGGTTTTATTTATTTACAACAAAATTAGAACTAACTATTTTGTGTTTTTGATTTTTGATTTATTAAGTTCAAAAAGAGGTTTTATTTATAGAGATTGCATTTGTTGGTGTAATATTATTTTTACATTAAAAGTTTACAGAAATGAAGATGTCTGGAGCAATGCCAGTTCTTGCCTTTTTTTTTTTACCCTGTCATAGTGGCATATGCCATCAACAAGAGCTCTCCAACTGTTTCTATTCTTTGTTGTCCTCCCTTTTATGAGGGTCCTTCCTGGGCTGGTTCCTTTCCCAAATGTTTGTTGATTGATGGTTTAGTAGCTGGACCACTTTTATGGAGTTGTGTTACAGACCCTACCTCCAACCCCGGGAAATGGAATCGGCATTGGTGGAGTTGAGTGATGACAGCACATGGTGATTACTTTCGAGTGCTTTCAAAAAAACAAAAAAGTATAACTTATTTAGTGAAGTCATGAGAAAGGGAATACTTGAAAATACTTTAATACCAGGAATTTTCTATTATATGTAAGGAAAAAGATAGAAGAAAACTAGAAATTATTCTAATACCAGGAGTTTTCTATTATAAGTATGGATTGTGAGGGAATCAGTATTTAAGCGCAAAAGAAAAAAGTCTAAATATTGTCGATTTGATCATGCATTATTTTTTTAATGAGTGGAGGAAGGAACCTACATACTGTGGTTTGGGTCATTAAAAGAATGTACTAATATAATTGTATAGACAATTAGCAGAGAAAAGTAAGGGGATTAGAGTCAGAATAGCTAAAGCAGCAATGTCTTTCAGAAGCCTTGAAAAGTTGTGGAAATCAAAACTCATCAGCACGAACACAAAACTTAGACTATTCAAATCAAATGTACTGTCAACCCTTACATATGCGTGTGAAAGCTGGAAAACAACAAGAGACAGAAACAAAGTTGAACGCATTAAAAAAATAAGAATACTTGGTATTGCGTGCCACGAATTCAAAACAAATGAGGAAATTAGAGAAATCGCCAATCAACCACTAATATATCTTCAGTAATCAAGAAAAGATGATGGTCATATGTTGGACATGTGATGAGAAGAGATAATAACCGAATAGCAAAGCAAGCCCTCATGTGGGAAACAACAGGTAAGAGGAAGACCCAGAGAGACACTGAGAAGAACATTGATGAGAGAGGCAAGAGCAGCAGGAATCTGCTCCCTCAATGAGATAGAGCTGCTTGCACAGAACAGAGACAAATGGCGAGATTTGATAAAATATCTTTAAAAGAATTGAAAACTGCTAGAACAAAAATTTAGATAAGAGAAGGAGTATCTGGATCTATGCCCTATGGGCCGGCTACGACTCCAAAGGTCAATAGATAGATAGATTGTAGAGACAGCATTAACTCTGGACTAACACTCAAAAGTGTAAGCTCAAATATTATTCTTCATTAACAGTATTTTCACATTATAAATGCTCTCTCTCTAATATAATTTATTCATTGACAAGTTTTAATGAGGAATACAGTTGATAGTTTTGAATTTGATGTCATTGGATGTTTCACAATATCAAGATAATTGTGACTGTGAACTTTTCATTTAATGACTGTTATCTCCCCTGTGTTCCTCCAGTTAATGTTGTGTGGGATGCAAGAGATTGATGTTGATGACTGGGAGAGGAACACCATTTACCGCCACTACCAACGAAGCAGCAAACAGATTGTATGGTTCTGGAAGGTATTTCCATTCATGTCAATGTTGCTCATACATCCTTTTGCAAGTTACCATTTTATTGACTATCATTTGTTCTATATTTGGGAGGAAAGTTATGAAACAAAAGAGGTGTTGTGGTAGAATAGATCAAGGTAGAGAGCTTGCCAGAGCTTGCATCAGCAAATACATTCACATACTTAACAAGTTTAACACCAGATGAGGATGTCACCAAAGAAATGGAAAGTGATAGGAAGGCCAGAATAGCTTTGGCTAACCTAAACAAGTTTTGCAGCACAAAGACCAAGCTAAGGATTTATGTTGCAGCTGTGCACTTTCTGTTCTTTAATGTACAGCTGTGCACTTTCTGTTCTTTAATGTACAGCTGTGCACTTTCTGTTCTTTAATGTACAGTTGTGCACTTTCTGTTCTTTAATGTACAGTTGTGCACTTTCTGTTCTTTAATGTACAGCTGTGCACTTTCTGTTCTTTAATGTACAGCTGTGCACTTTCAGTTCTTTAATGTACAGCTGTGCACTTTCAGTTCTTTAATGTACAGGTGTGCACTTTCTGTTCTTTAATGTACAGGGTGAGCACAAAATCACTCCTTTGATTTCCAACAGATATGAAATGCCATTTTATTGTAATGTTCTTCCACATCAGTGGCAACAGATGCATCAACTCTTAAAGTTGGCATCAGACACACTTGATGTGTGCTCCAACCGATATTCTGCAAACATTTAGCAGGGACAAGATTCTGCAGCATATCCAGCATGATCGAATTTATAGCTTTAATGTTGCGTTTCTGTAGATCATTCAGGGTTGCAGGTGGTAGAGATATGTATACACACTGTCCTTTATGTGCCCCCACAGGAATAAGTCACAAATAGGTCCAAAAACTTGTGGACTACTGGCATACCTGCTTGTTTGGTCCCGCGGGATAAATCCGTTTGTCAGGTATTCATTGAGATATTTGTGGACAGACCAATGCCAGTGCAGTGGTATCCTATATATATATATATTTTTTAAAAATTATATATATATATATATATATATATATATATATATATATATATATATATATATATATATATATATATATATATATTTATGACAAAAGAAGCCATATTCTGCATGAGAACATTAATCGAAAAGTACACAGAAGTAAACAAACCAATATATGCCTGCTTCATAGACTACACCAAAGCTTTTGATAGAGTACACCACAAACAACTTATAGAATGCCTAAAAGAGATACATCTTGATGACATGGACATACGACTAATATGTAATCTATACTGGGAGCAAACAGCAATAATAAAATATAACAAAGATAACTCTACACCCATTGATATAAAAAGAGGAGTAAGACAGGGATGCATCCTATCACCAAGCTTGTTCAATCTATACACTGAGCAAATCTTTAAAAACATCATAGAGATGTCAGGCCTACAAATTAATGGAAAGATAATCAATAACCTAAGATATGCTGATGATACTGTACTACTAGCAGAAAATCCTAAAGATCTACAACAATTACTTAATGAAATAAAAATGACAAGCACAAAATATGGACTAGATATGAATATCAAAAAGACTAAAACTATGATCATAAACAAGGAAAATACTCAAAACCCACAAGTGGATATCAAAATTGAAAGAATAGACCTGGAGACAGTTCAGAACTGCAACTACCTTGGACATACTATAACCAGTGATGGTAAATGTACAACTGAAATAAACAAAAGAATAGGAATGGCAAAAAGTAATTTTAATGTCATGAAGAACATACTAACATCAAAACAAATAACACCAGGGCTAAAACTAAGAATAGCAAAATGTTACATCTTCTCAATATTCCTATATGATGCAGAGACATGGACATTAGACAAGAAAACAGAACAGAAAATTGAAGCCTTTGAAATGTGGATACTTAGAAGAATAGGTAGAATTGGATGGAAGGAAAAGAAAACAAACGATGAAGTCTTAAAACAACTAAAAATGAAAAGAGAACTACTAAGCACAATTCAAACAAGACAAATGCGATTTTTGGGCCATGTTAAAAGACACAACAGCCCACTAAAAGTAATCCTGGAGGGGAAAATACAAAGTAAAACAGGCAGAGGTACACCAAGACTAACGTGGATGAGTAACATCAAAAGATGGACAAATCTGCCTATGACAACCTGCACCATCGAAGCAAGAGACAGAGCAGAATGGCGCTCCATGGTAGCCAACCTTCGTCATGGAGACGGCGCTCAATGATGATATATATATATATATATATATATATATATATATATATATATATATATATATATATATATATATATATATATATATATATATATATATATTTTTAATGTGACCTAACCCCCTGGATTGTTGTCTTACAAGAAATGCAAATCTCCCCTATTATCCAACTAACCAACCAGTTGTCCTGTAGTGTGGAGGTTACTCTGCAGTAGATGGTCCTAGTGACTTATACCGACAAGAGTGTCTGGACTAGTAGATCACTGCCAAAACCGACCAATCACTGTACGGATACTAATCAAAGCCAGGCCCACATGATCCAATCAAACATCATAAGAGACAAAAGTCCAATATTCCATTTGAAAACAAGGCATGATTTTGTCAATCAGTACTTCACAGATTGATACCCTTGTATACATCAATTTGTAGACACAACAGCAACCTTGTAGGAACTAGATTGCCAGGTGTTATACTGCATCTACCTAGGGAGCCTGTGATGACAGTAACTTCTAACATTCATTGATAACATACCCTTTGCACCATTAGGACAACTTAGAGAGGCTTGCACTTTGTGAGAGGCTTGAGTTAAGCAACCAGTTCATAGTTGAAAGGTCATATGTCAGGTAATTCACAATAATCTTCACATTTTGAATCTTTCTTTCCTTCCAACTTTTACAGATGGTGAAAGAGATTGATAACGAGAAACGGACTCGACTGTTACAGTTTGTTACTGGCACGTGTCGTCTGCCTGTTGGTGGATTTGCTGAACTTATGGGTTAGTGTTAGTTATGGGTTGAAATCATTTTGTGCTGACACAATATGTTGTTTATTTTGTCCACTGTGAGAGACATTTCCACTTCATTTGTATTTACTCAAGGAGAACGAGGAACACTGACTATATAATATTGTTTTAGTAAATAAGTGAAATCTGGCGATTCATGATTTAAAATCTGGAGTGCCTTTTTCTAATTTCTTTTCCTCTCTTCATCTCTAGTAGATAATTCTTGAGTTTAAACGCTACTTTCATTGAGGGAAAGGGACAATTAACATTGATTTCTTATTAAATATTTTATTTAGCATTCATTTATTTATCATGATTTGATATCACTAATCTATCTATCTACTGTCCTTTCGAGCCGAAGATGGCACATAGGGCAGAACCACAATCTCAAAAACACAAACCTTGCGTGCCAAAATGGCACATATTGCAGAATCACTGCTTCTAAAATCTATGGCTCTGTTTCCATAACAATACTTTTTACAATGGCAGCTTGTCAACCTCCTTAGTTGCCTCTTACGACATGCCTGGAAGGTCACAGTATTACTATTCTTTACTTCCCTCATAATGAGGCCCCTTCTTCATTCCTTCCTCATTAGCCGTTCAGCGTCGAGGGGAGATATAATTTGCTGTCTTTTGCTCTTCTGTTCACCTCTGCTGCTGTTATGTTTCCTAGTGCTTCTAATATTCCATCGATCCATCTTTTTCGTGGTTGTCCCTTGGGCCTGGTGTTCTCGCATTGCTTATTGAGGGCTTGTTGTGTTGTGTTTTGATCACTTTGCCGTGTCATGTCGCCAAACCATTTAATTTTTTGTTTCTTTATATATTCTATAGCTCGGGAGTTATTCCTAGCTTTTTTCTCAGGTCTTCATTTCTGATCTTATCTCTCCGACTGTTTCCTGTCATTCGTCTAACACATTTCATCTCTGTAGAGGTTATTTTTCTTATTGTTCTTGCATCTAGGGTCCAGGATTGACATTGGTAGCACAATGTTGGGATGAAAATCGTATTGAAGAGTGCCCGTTTTGCCTCTAGAGTTATTTTCTTGATGGACAATTGTGGTTATAGCTGTTTAATAGTGGTAATAGCTGTATTAAGTCATTTTTGTTCATTTTGAAGCAATGCCATCTTGATACGTCATTTCATGTTAGAAGTGACATTGTAGAATCATGCTCTTTGTTATTATGTCAGTTCTTGAACATCAAAACCAATAATTTTGAATAATTTAGTGATTTGAAGACACAGATTTGCAAAACATTTTCCCACTGTGACTTAATAACAATATTCTTCTTCGTCTTCTTTCCTTCCTTATTTGCTTTTCAGTATCAAGGGGAAATATAATTTGTGGTCTTTTGTTCTTCTGTTCGCTTCTGCTGCTGTTATGTTTCCTAGTGTTTGCAATATTCTGTCGATCCATCTAACAATTAATAACAATGATCATCTATAGTGTGCACAATCCCTTTTCTTCCAAGGGAAAACAACTGGAAGAATTAAAGGATGCATTTTATTGGTCAACATATTGCTTGTGGTGTTTAATATAACATTATATGTTGGTCAGCACTAAGCTGTATATTGCTTGTGGTGTTTATATAACATTATATGTTGGTCAGCACTAAGCTGTATATTGCTTGTGGTGTTTATATAACATTATATGTTTGTCAACACTAAGCTGTATATTGCTTGTGTTGTTTAATATAACATTATATGTTGGTCAACACTAAGTTGTATATTGCTTGTGGTGTTTAATATAAAATTATATGTTGGTCAGCACTAAGCTGTATATTGCTTGTGTTGTTTAATATAACATTATATTTTGGTCAACACTAAGTTGTATATTGCTTGTGGTGTTTAATATAAAATTATATGTTGGTCAGCACTAAGCTTGTATATTGCTTGTGCTGTTTAATATAACATCATATGTTTGTCAACACTTAGCTGTATATTACTTGTGTTGTTTAATATAACATTATATGTTTGTCAACACTAAGCTGTATATTACTTGTGTTGTTTAATATAACATCATTTGTTGGTCAACACTAAGCTGTATATTGCTTGTGTTGTTTAATATAACATCATATGTTTGTCAACACTTAGCTGTATATTACTTGTGTTGTTTAATATAACATCGTATGTTTGTCAACACTAAGCTGTATATTGCTTGTGGTGTTTAATATAACATCATTTGTTGGTCAACAATTAGCTGTATATTGCTTGTGGTGTTTAATATAACATCATTTGTTGGTCAACAATTAGCTGTATATTACTTGTGGTGTTAATATAACATCATATGTTTGTCAACACTTTAATATAACATTACTGTTATTATAATATTACTTGTGTTGTTTAATATAACATCATTTGTTGGTCAACACTAAGCTGTATATTGCTTGTGGTGTTTAATATAACATCATTTGTTGGTCAACAATTAGCTGTATATTACTTGTGGTGTTAATATAACATTATATGTTTGTCAACACTAAGCTGTATATTGCTTGTGGTATTTATATAACATCATGTGTTAGGGAAAATAATAGCTTGGTGTCATGGCATGGAAAACAGTCAACAGATCTGATACAATGTAGATAGTGGAAGGACATGATTGCCTGCGCCAACTGGTATGGTACATGATGATGTGTTGCTTGTGATGTCTATATAACATCATGTGTTGATGAAGCCTGGTTGTTATATATCATCATGTTACAACCCACTTCTTCATTTCTTTTGCCAGGGAGCAGTGGACCCCAGAGGTTTTGTATAGAAAAGGTTGGCAAGGAGACATGGCTACCGCGGTCACACACGTGCTTCAACCGCCTTGATCTTCCTCCTTACCGCAGCTATGAGCAGCTGGTGGAGAAGCTCAACTATGCAATTGAGGAGACAGAGGGCTTCGGACAGGAGTAGAGACAGCAAAATGTAGGCGACTGCAGCACGGCTGGATATCTTAGTAATAAATACACAAATGGAGATGTCGAAATATGTGGTAATAAAAGGACAAAATAATCAGTGTGGCAGTCAAAAAGGCCTTTGTCAGAAATGACATATAATAGGTCTATTATGCAAAAACTTTTGATTCTGTTTTTTCTCCCTTTTTAAAATACATCATCACTGATTTTCTACTCCTCTTCATGTCTTTTTTTATTTTATATTCTTCATCGCCTCTATTTTTCTAATCTTCTTTGTTCTTCTATTTTTGTATTCTTCTACATGTTCTCTGGTTTTAGACTATTTGAGAGTCCATTATTTCCTACTCTACAACATTATCTCCCATTTTATATTCTTGTGTCTGTTATTTTTGTCTTCCACATTTCTTCTTTGTCACTTCAATTTTAAACTCTTATCTGTGTCTTTTTCATGTTACTACCAAAGTTACTTCCAACATTTATTTCACGACTTTGACACAATTTTCATTGTTTTGATTCAATAAAAAAAAACTAACTTTTGTTCGACTAGTTTTACTTCATCCATAGTAAGCTCTGACATCACTTGTAGTTGCTTCAGACTTGAATTCAGCAACTTTGACACTGGCTTCACTATATTCTGACATCACTTGTAGTTGCTTCAGACTTGAATTCAGCAACTTTGACACTGGCTTCACTATATTCTGACATCACTTGTAGTTGCTTCAGACTTGAATTCAGCAACTTTGACTTTGGCTTCACTATATTCTGACATCACTTGTAGTTGCTTCAGACTTGAATTCAGCAACTTTGACTTTGGCTTCACTATATTCTGACATCACCAAAAGTAATTGTATACTTTTATTCCTTCTTTGTTGCTTATTAGTGTTTTTTCTCTTATCTTGTTTCATGCACTGAATATTCTAACTTCTAATCCTTTATGTTTATTTCACTTAAAGTTACTTCCATATTTCAATCACTCACTTTTATTTCACCTAAAATTACCTTTAACTTCTAATCCGCTGCGTAAAATTTCACCTAAAATTACTTATCACTTTCAATCCAATTTTTACTATTTGACTTCCATGTCTATAAACCTCACAGACACAGACAAATGGCTAATAACAAGACTGAGAACCTATTACAATGTATAGTGTGATCAGAGGCAGTCATAGAGATGTATATTTATAATTTATTAGTTTGTGTTATTGATGCTGTCAGTTGATGAATTGCCCTGGATGAATTTTGTTGTCTCCATTATTATAAAACATGGAACTAAGATGACACCTTTCTTGTACTTTCTATCAGTTGAACTATTTGCAGATGTTGAACTAATGATGTTGACTGTGATTGAATGACAATCAAAAGGGATGTGTAGATATAACTTGTAACAAATCTGTAACTCTTGTCAGTAATATCAAGAGAACTATAAGCAAGAACTAAATCCCTGGGGTCATTATAAAGTTCTTACTCCACAAGGTCATTGATGGTCTTTGTTATCTGTGACCAAGCAGTGTAGAAGAATAGTCCTTGTACAATTGTAAACTCCTATTGTTACAGAATACATATGATAGAATTAATCTGTGACAAGGATTCAGATTTTAATTTTCGAGATTCATTTTCGACGTATCCACAACATAAACGAACCATAATACATTTGAATCATGACATTGTGGAAATACATTTTGATCTTGAATTTTAAATTGTTGCTGTGAGCGACATTTTCTTTCAAAATGCAAATATTTATCATAAATTCTTGAACTGATGGTAATAGCTTTCTGTGGTTTCCGAATGTTTTTTTTATAGATTAATTATGTTTCTTATGGGTATAATATTGGATAAAAACTTGATATCTGCATCCTCAATGTTCACTGAGTCTCTTCATCGGCCTAAACAGAAGGTTAAGTGGACATGATGTTTCACTGCTGTACTGTAAGCTACTACATTTACACTTTTCATCCTGACACAAACCTCCTCAGTACACAAAGACTTTATAATGACCCTGTATAGGGGCCCTTGTTCAAAGATAGTACACACAAGCATGCACACTCCATCCCTCTCCCCACTTTTGTGTATGTTGGGGAGTGGGGTCTACTTTTGGTCGTGGTTCCTAATAATACATTATCATCATAAGAATTTATACTTGTTATGGATCCAATTCTATGACTATACTACCTGTTTTTATCTGTTTTGTAATCATATATGGGGTGGATTGTTAAAGCAATGCACCAAATAAAACCATAAATTTGAAACGATTTTCAATATCAGATTTATAAAAAGTATGCACATTGTCATAACGTTGTTTGTTCCATTTCTTAAGTCTGTTGGGGGATTTCTTTGTGAGGCTTTTACATATAGAGGTGAGTCAACAAGAATTGAAGGTGTTTAAAGGGACAACAAATTACTATATGCAGCTTAGTGGCTTTATTTTAGTCAAAACTCCACAACAAAATGAAGAAAATATGTCAGTTGTGTTTTATACTGTCATGGAAGATTAAGTTCCTGTTGAAATCACCAGGTTGTGTTCTTGTGAGCTTTTACAAACATCTAGATTCTTTAAACATTGTGTATCCTATGCTTAAACGCTATCTTGACTACTACATTGCCAATTGATGGTAACCTGCCTGTGTGGTTACCAGTGCCCTGATCACGGCCAGGGGAGAATAGAGCCATTTATCCGCCATGCATGTCATAAAAGGCAACTAAGGAATTATAGCACGGGCGTAATGCCGACCACATTACCCCAAAAATCATGTGCTGAAGGTCTGTAAAATATAGGGTCACTAACACCATATTTCCCTATATGCCACTTGGCGTGACGGGGGTACTTTACTTTTTTTTTTTTTTTTTAAGGAATTATAGGTTAAGGTCTTTGTCTGTACTGTGGAATTATGCGTCTGAGCTGAAGCCATCTTCAGCTTAGTGGGCATGCTGGGGAATGTGCTGAGAAGATCTCAGCACTTCAGTTGTTTGTTGTGCATTGAACATGATCTGTCAAGTAAAACCTAGAACAAAACTTGATGGTGACTGTATGGAACTACATCTTTTGTGACAATATAAATCATTGTCCACATTTCATCTGTGCAATCTGACTCACTTACAGCCAGTTAACTACTTGAATGAACCCCATAGTTCTCCTAGACTATCAATATGCAGGTCAATAAGTACATCAACAATTGGGCTGCGATTTCTACTCCAAAACTCTTTTACAAAACACACCTCACCCCATCTACCCTTTTTATCTCTACTCTTGCATTGTAGTTTTTTTTTTATTAACAGTAATGAGTAGGTGCAGGGAGTATAAGTCGGTTTAAAAGACATGGGTTTGCTTCCCATGAGCTATCTCATTCAGTCACGCCAAAAAATGAAAACCTGCTCATAGAGAAGGTGTACTTGACTCACACAGAGGAGGTGGCAGCAGCAAGAAATACAAACTTTATGGAGATGGACTGGAGACTCACTAAGAAAATCTGTTGCCAGCATAGCAAGAAAGCTCTTGTCATGAAGCTCACAGGTAAAGTGAAATAAGCGAAAAGTGAGTGAAAAAAGATATGACAGTTTAAGATACAAAGAACAATAGAATTGAGTATATATCAAGGACAATGAAATAACAAATATATGAGTAGAAAATGGGAGATGGACTGGGCACCCACCAAGAAAGGCTGATGCCAGCATAGCAAGACAGACACTGTCTTGAAACCCACAAGTAAAGAGAATGCCAGAAAGGCTCAGGAATACACAAAGTCATAGAAATTCTCAAGAACATTGACCTAGACTGAAACAAAGGAGAAGATGTCCAAGAATATGGGTGGATAGAGAGACATCCATGGCCTAGGCTCCAATATGGGTGGATAGAGAGACATCCATGGCCTAGGCTCCAATATGGGTGGATAGAGAGACATCCATGGCCTATGCTCCAATATGGGTGGATAGAGAGACATCCATGGCCTATGCTCCAATATGGGTGGATAGAGAGACATCCATGGCCTATGCTCCAATATGGGTGGATAGAGAGACATCCATGGCCTATGCTCCAATATGGGTGGATAGAGAGACATCCATGGCCTATGCTCCAATATGGGTGGATAGAGAGACATCCATGGCCTAGGCTCCAATATGGGTGGATAGAGAGACATCCATGGCCTATGCTCCAATATGGGTGGATAGAGAGACATCCATGGCCTAGGCTCCAATATGGGTGGATAGAGAGACATCCATGGCCTATGCTCCAATATGTGTACCAGAGGTTTTTCTGGGAAGTAAAGGCGGCCTGGTGTGATACTGACCACATCACCCAAATATGTGCCGTGGTTATAGAAAAATATGGTCACTAACACCATATTCCCCAAAAGCCTAGCAAGGCGTGAAGGAAACCGTTACTATTTTTTTTAATGCTCCAATAAGGGGCGGATACAAGCAAAGAAATTAGAATCAGAATAGCTAAAGCAGCAATGTCTTTCAGAAGCCTTGAAAAGTTGTAGAAATCAAAACTCATCAGCACAAACACAAAACTTAAGACTATTCAAATCAAATGTACTATCAACCCTTACATATGCGTGTGAAAGCTGGAAAAGAACAAGAGATATAGAAACAAAGTTGAACGCATTCGAAAATAAATGTCTAAGGAAAATACTTGGTATAGCGTGGAACGAATTCAAAACAAACGAGGAAATTAGAGAAATCGCCAATCAACCACTATCATCTTCAGTAATAAAGAAAAGACGATGGTCATATGTTGGACATGTGAAGAAGAGATAATAACCGAATAGCAAAGCAAGCCCTAATGTGGGAAACAACAGGTAAGAGGAAAAGAGGAAGACCCAGAGAGACACTGAGAAGAACATTGCTGAGAGAGACAAAAGCAGCAGGAATTGGCTCGCTCAATGAGATAGAGCTGCTTGCACAGAACAGAGACAGATGGCGAGATTTAATAAAATGTCTTTAAAAGAATTGAAAACTGCTAGAACAAAAATTCAGATAAGAGAAGGAGTATCTTGGTCTACGCCCTATGGGCCGGCAACGGCTCGAAAGGTCAATAGATAGATAGAATAAGGGGCTAAAAGAGCTTTGATTTGATTGGTTAACTTGTTTCTTGAAGTAAGACAAATGTGCTCCATAAACTGCTATTTCCTGCCTCTCTTTAACTGGTATATTCACTAAACAATGCTCTGTAAGCATTTGAAAGAGTGGGAAAGATAGGTAATTCATCTTTGGCAGTAAGAATGAAATTTCCTCTCTGTTAAGTAGAGCCAATTTTGGTTTATGGTAGCCAAACCTAGAGTATGGTAGCCAATCCTAGAGTATGATAGCTAATCCTGGTGTATGGTAGCCAATCCTGGTGTATGATAGCTAATCCTGGTGTATGGTAGCCAATCCTGGTGTATGATAGCTAATCCTGGTGTATGATAGCTAATCCTGGTGTATGGTAGCCAATCCTGGTGTATGATAGCTAATCCTGGTGTATGGTAGCCAATCCTGGTGTATGATAGCTAATCCTGGTGTATGGTAGCCAATCCTGGTGTATGATAGCTATTCCTGGTGTATGGTAGCCAATCCTAGAGTATGGTAGCCAATCCTAGAGTATGATAGCTAATCCTGGTGTATGGTAGCCAATCCTAGAGTATGGTAGCCAATCCTGGTGTATGATAGCCAATCCTAGAGTATGATAGCCAATCCTGGTGTATGGTAGCCAATCCTAGAGTATGGTAGCCAATCCTAGAGTATGATAGCTAATCCTGGTGTATGGTAGCCAATCCTAGAGTATGGTAGCCAATCCTGGTGTATGATAGCCAATCCTAGAGTATGATAGCCAATCCTAGAGTATAGTAGCCAATCCTGGTGTATGATAGCCAATCCTTGAGTATGATAGCCAATCCTAGAGTATGATAGCCAATCCTGGTGTATGGTAGCCATTCCTGGTGTATGATAGCTAATCCTGGTGTATGGTAGCAAATCCTGGTATATTGTAGCAAATCCTGGTGTATGGTAGCCAATCCTGGTATATGGTAGCAAATCCTGGTGTATGGTAACCAATCCTAGTGTATGGTAGTCAATCCTGGTGTATGGTAGCAAATCCTGGTGTATGGTAGTCAATCCTGGTGTATGGTAGCAAATCCTGGTGTATGGTAGCCAATCCTGCTATATGGTAGCAAATCCTGGTGTACGGTAACCAATCCTGGTGTATGGTAGTAAATCCTGGTGTATGGTAGCCAATCCTGCTATATGGTAGCAAATCCTGGTGTACGGTAACCAATCCTAGTGTATGGTAGCCAATCCTGGTGTATGGTAGCAAATCCTGGTGTATGGTAGCCAATCCTGGTGTATGGTAGCAAATCCTGGTGTATGGTAGCCAATCCTGATGTATGGTAGCCAATCCTGGTGTATGGTAGCAAATCCTGGTGTATGGTAGCAAATCCTGGTGTATGGTAGCCAATCCTGGTGTATGGTAGCAAATCCTGGTGTATGGTAGCCAATCCTGATGTATGGTAGCAAATCCTGAACATTAAGAACAAAGATAAGAACAATTTTGAAAGTCACAGAAATGTGATTTTACCAAAGCGTGTTGGGAACATAAAGACAACTTAATTTTTTTGGGACATTTGAAGAGACACATCACCCCAGTAAATTGTATATTGGAAGAGAAAGTACAAGCCAGACCAAAACTAAAGTGGACTGGTTATATCAAATGATGGGTGAGTGAACATGTGACACTGTGTACTATCATGACATGGTCCATGGTAGCCAACCTTTGATGTGAAGATAGTAGCCAATGAATGATGGTCCATAGTAGCCAACCTTTGATGTGGAGATGGTAGCCAACCTTTGATGTGGAGATGGTAGCCAACCTTTGATGTGGAGATGGTAGCCAACCTTTGACGTGGAGATGGTAGCCAACCTTTGATGTGGAGATGGTAGCCAACCTTTGATGTGGAGATGGTAGCCAACCTTTGATGTGGAGATGGTAGCCAATGAATGAAATGTTTGAGAATATGAAAGACAGCTATTAAGAAAAACAAGAACATTATTAAATAGTCAGACAAAGATGAAGCTTGTAACCAATAGCAAGAGAAAACTGTCATCAGTTTGTTCTTGACCATGTAATGAGGAAGGGACACTTGGAACATATAATCTATCTATTTATTGCCGTTCAGGGTGTAGATGGCTTATAGGGCAGAAATTGTTGACTCTCCATGTCCGATGGTCTTTTCTACTAAATGTCAAACTTTGCACAGGTCCTGCATTGTATCTCACCACATGTCCCTGTTTTGGGTGAGCCTCTCAATCTTGACAAGTGAGCTGGTGTCTGGTGTTGTTGCTTCTGAGTATAATAGCTAATTCTGGTATATGGTAGCCAATCCTGGTATATGGTAGCCAATCCTGAGGAAACTCAGTGTTCTTTTTAGTGTTACTCTAGATTTGTCTTGCCTCTTTTTCTTTTGCCTAGTTTCCCATTTGATGGCTTGCTTTGAGATTCTCTTATTGTTTCTTCTCATCACATGGCCAACATTTATGAAATATGTAATAACAGTTGAGAGAAATCGAGGGAAGAAGCAACAATGAGAAACAAAGTAAAGACTATGCCAGACAAGCTGAGAGAATGACATGGTAGGAAGTTAATAAGAGAATTGATAAATTTCTTTTGGAACAGAAAGTTATACACAGACACGGTCACCTACATGGGACTTGACAATGCCTAAAAATTTATGTTGGTGATTCTCATGCAATCAGCTGCTACCTTTTCATCCAGTTATTTATTCTTCTTGCTCCAGGGTTTTCTGATAGAAGTGAACTCTCTTCGGTACTTTCATGTCCATACCATCCATTTTTTTGTTATAAAGGCAAGCATGTACACATGATGAAAAAAAAGCCTCACAAATGGGAAAAAATCTGGCACATCCATTCCCCCAGATCCCATGAGCATGTTTGGTTGGGGTTTGGGTTTTGTGTCATCTTCTTGGCTGGACACAATCACTTCAGTCTCTTTCTACATCTTCTTGGCTGGACACAATCAGTTCAATCTCTGACTACATCTTCTTGGCTGACACAATCAGTTCAGTCTCTGGCTACATCTTCCTGGCTGGACACAATCAGATCAGTCTCTTTCTACATCTTCTTGGCTGACACAATCAGTTCAATCTCTGCCTACATCTTCTTGGCTGGACACAATCAGTTCAATCTCTGACTACATCTTCTTGGCTAGACACAATCACTTCAGTCTCTGTCTGGCTACATCTTCCTGGCTGGACACAATCACTTCAGTCTCTGACTACATCTTCTTGGCTAGACACAATCAGTTCAGTCTCTGACTACATCTTCTTGGCTAGACACAATCAGTTCAGTCTCTGACTACATCTTCTTAGCTAGACACAATCACTTCAGTCTCTGACTACATCTTCTTGGCTAGACACAATCAGTTCAGTCTCTGACTACATCTTCTTGGCTAGACACAATCAGTTCAGTCTCTGACTACATCTTCTTGGCTGGACACAATCAGTTCAGTCTCTGACAACATCTTCTTGGCTGGACACAATTAGTTCAGTCTCTGACTACATCTTCTTGGCTGGACACAATTAGTTCAGTCTCTGACTACATCTTCTTGGCTGGACACAATCAGTTCAGTCTCTGACTACATCTTCTTGGCTGGACACAATCAGTTCAGTCTCTGGCTACATCTTCTTGGCTGGACACAATCAGTTCAATCTCTGACTACATCTTCTTGGCTGGACACAATCAGTTCAGTCTCTGGCTACATCTTCTTGGCTGGACACAATCAGTTCAGTCTCTGACTACATCTTCTTGGCTGGACACAATCAGTTCAATCTCTGACTACATCTTCTTGGCTGGACACAATCAGTTCAGTCTCTGACTACATCTTCTTGGCTGGACACAATCACTTCAGTCTCTGCCTACATCTTCTTGGCTGGACACAATCAGTTCAGTCTCTGACTACATCTTCTTGGCTGGACACAATCAGTTCAGTCTCTGGCTACATCTTCTTGGCTGACACAATCAGTTCAGTCTCTGTCTACATCTTCTTGGCTGGACACAATCAGTTCAGTCTCTGACTACATCTTCTTGACTGGACACAATCAGTTCAGTCTCTGACCACATCTTCTTGGCTGGACACAATCAGTTCAGTCTCTGACTACATCTTCTTGGCTAGACACAATCAGTTCAGTCTCTGACTACATCTTCTTGACTGGACACAATCAGTTCAGTCTCTGTCTACATCTTCTTGGCTGGACACAATCAGTTCAGTCTCTTTCTACATCTTCTTGGCTGGACACAATCAGTTCAGTCTCTGTCCACGTCTTCTTGGCTGGACACAATCAGTTCAGTCTCTGACTACATCTTCTTGGCTGGACACAATCAGTTCAGTCTCTGTCTACATCTTCTTGGCTGGACACAATCAGTTCAGTCTCTGACTACATCTTCTTGGCTGGACACAATCAGTTCAGTCTCTGACTACATCTTCTTGGCTGGACACAATCAGTTCAGTCTCTGACTACATCTTCTTGGCTGGACACAATCAGTTCAGTCTCTGACTACATCTTCTTGGCTGGACACAATCAGTTCAATCTCTGACTACATCTTCTTGGCTGGACACAATCAGTTCAGTCTCTGGCTACATCTTCTTGGCTGGACACAATCAGTTCAATCTCTGACTACATCTTCTTGGCTGGACACAATCAGTTCAATCTCTGACTACATCTTCTTGGCTGGACACAATCAGTTCAATCTCTGACTACATCTTCTTGGCTGGACACAATCAGTTCAATCTCTGTCTACATCTTCTTGGCTGGACACAATCAGTTCAATCTCTGACTACATCTTCTTGGCTGGACACAATCAGTTCAATCTCTGACTACATCTTCTTGGCTGGACACAATCAATTCAGTCTCTGTCTACATCTTCTTGGCTGGACACAATCAGTTCAGTCTCTGTCTGTCTACATCTTCTTGACTGGACACAATCAGTTCAGTCTCTGTCTGTCTACATCTTCTTGGCTGGACACAATCAGTTCAATCTCTGTCTGTCTACATCTTCTTCACTGGACACAATCAGTTCAGTCTCTGTCTGGCTACATCTTCTTGGCTGACACAATCAGTTCAGTCTCTGTCTGGCTACATCTTCTTCACTGGACACAATCAGTTCAGTCTCTGTCTGGCTACATCTTCTTCACTGGACACAATCAGTTCAGTCTCTGTCTGGCTACATCTTCTTGGCTGACACAATCAGTTCAGTCTCTGTCTGTCTACATCTTCTTCACTGGACACAATCAGTTCAGTCTCTGTCTGGCTACATCTTCTTGGCTGACACAATCAGTTCAGTCTCTGCCTACATCTTCTTGACTGGACACACACAATTAGTTCAGTCTCTGCCTACATCTTCTTGACTGGACACACACAATTAGTTCAGTCTCTGTCTACATCTTCTTTGCTGGACACAATCAGTTCAGTCTCTGACTACATCTTCTTGGCTAGACACAATCAGTTCAGTCTCTGACTACATCTTCTTGACTGGACACAATCAGTTCAGTCTCTGTCTACATCTTCTTGGCTAGACACAATCAGTTCAGTCTCTGACTACATCTTCTTGACTGGACACACACAATCAGTTCAGTCTCTGCCTACATCTTCTTGACTGGACACACACAATTAGTTCAGTCTCTGTCTACATCTTCTTGGCTGGACACAATCAGTTCAGTCTCTTATTACATCTTTTTGGCCTAACATAATGATTTCCGTATCTCACTATATCTTCTTGGCTATACTAGATCACAATTTGCATTACCAAATTTTAGTCAAACCTACATTTGTTATTGTTTATGTGTTGTTCATGTAATTTGGTTTGTTGGCCTCAATATTAGAAGTATGAAAATCTAGCTTTGTTATGACTTCATTGGTTAGCACACTAACATAAGCGGAGCAATTTTTGCACTTCAACACACCAATTTTAACGAAGAACAGATGCAGAAAGACAAGTCAGTGCACTTTCTTCCCTTACAAATTATGCTTCAAGGCTACAAGTTCAATTTTTATAAAAATCCTGACAAATTAAGTGAAACTTTTACTATACGAGGGAGCCGTGATAGCACAGTGGTTAGTGAATTGGACTACAAAGGACAAAGGTAGGGTTCGACCCCAACAGACGGCTTCCAGGTTCACCCAGCATTTAATGGGTACCGGATTTTTTTCTGGGAAAGTAAAGCGGCACGGGCGTAATACCGACCACATTACCCCAAAAATCAATGTGCCGAAGGTCCGTAAAATTTATGGTCACTAACACCATATTCCCTATATGCCACTTGGCGTGATGGGGGCACTTTACTTTTTACTTTTAACTATACGGAAGTTATAAACTGTAAGGGTATCATTCAACCAGTGAAACACTGATGCAGAATGTAAGAAAAGTAAGTGTAGGTTCCCTCCCCTGCCTTGCTATGTGTATGAGGAATATGGTATTCATCATCATCAAGTACCGGGCCTGCTGGCGTAGGTGATCATGTCTCTCCACAACTTTCGATCACGATAGTTATTTATCATTTCTGTTGTTGGCCTTCTGCCAAGCCATCTCTTAAGCTGTCTGGTATTTTTTCTCTTTGCTTCCCTTTATCTCTTCATCCCTCAATTTTCCCAGTTGTTACAATATATTCCAGCTGTTCTCTTCTCATTACATGGCCAACAAATGATGATTGTCACTTCCTAATATGGTATTAGTGACTATATTTCTATGACCACCACACATTTTTGGGTGATATGATCAATGTCACGTCAGATCAGCCTTACTTTCCAGAACAACCTCTGCTACCCATTTTTTCAAGAGGCCAAGTGACCCCTGTTGTTTTGTGGATCTGAACAAATGTTACCATTTCTAGGAATTAAATCTAGACCCTTCTTGATCCGGAACAAAGGTGTTAACCACTCAGAGCCACTCATGTTCCAAATGGGATAGATTCCTCTGACAGCAAAATTACAAATATGAATTAATGTCTGATTTGGCATATAGATTTGTTTCGTGTTGGGCTATTATAAGTAAATAGAGGATAACTGTCATCAAATTATCTACGGAGAATTTGTCCATATTTCTTGTCACCATCACAACATTTATTATTGATGTAACCAATATAACAAATTATGTGTTTGGGAAATTTGTTTTGTGTAGGTGCTCATAATTTTTCATGGTTATAAGCATTTTTTAGTGGTCTGGGCAGCACCATGGCCACTGGTCCAGATAAATCTCTGGTACCTATTTTCAAAGTCTTATTGTTCCGACTTCTAAACCCTCACTTTTATTTCACTAAAAAATTTGTTGAACATAACTCGACATAGTCTGACCTCCACCTTTGACTATTTGGTTTACCACTCTGCCACTATAGATTCACATAGTGTTATGAATATAGACATTTGTGAAGAAGGTGTATACAGTTTAATACACCTCTTCTCAGCCACCATATTTGGTTGTTAAAATAGAAGACAGAAAAATGTAACCATTAACAAAGTAAAAATGTGTCCCAAATGTAACAAAATTAACAGTCTCAATACAATAAAAAATGTAACATAAGTGTAAAAATGTAACTTGTTTTTGTAAGATTCCAAACATTATTTGAGTAACAATTTGTCATTTCTTTATGCATTAAACAGACATGTTAACTTGAGCATAGGTTGTGGAGAGTAATATGAAACAGAAAAAAGTCTTGTATGTAGTTACATTTACTGACCTTCACTTCTTTGGTGTTCACAATCATCCAGCAAAATGTTTGGATTTGTGCTCTAGGTTTGTCATGTCATGATGTCAGATATTATCTACTGTTGTGTTTACAATCATCCAGGGAACATGAAATGTCTAGATCTGTGCTCTAGGTTTGTCATGTCATGATGTCAGATATTATCTGCTGTTGTGTTTACAATCATCCAGGGAACATGAAATGTCTAGATCTGTGCTCTAGGATTGTCTTGTCATGATGTCAGATATTATCTGCTGTTGTGTTTACAATCATCCAGGGAAGATGAAATGTCTAGATCTGTGCTCTAGGTTTGTCATGTCATGATGTCAGATATTATCGGCTGTTGTGTTTACAATCATCCAGGGAAGATGAAATGTCTAGATCTGTGCTCTAGGTTTGTCATGTCATGATGTCAGATATTATCTCCTGTTGTGTTTACAATCATCCAGGGAACATGAAATGTGCTCTAGGTTTGTCATGTCATGATGTCAGATATTATCTGCTGTTGTGTTTACAATCATCCAGGGAAGATGAAATGTCTAGATCTGTGCTCTAGGTTTGTCTTGTCCTGATGTCAGCACTAGCTGATGTTGACTTGAGGCATTACAAGGGAAATGTTTAATATAATCTGATGTCTGTAGGTGTTGTTTAGCTGTTCTTTTGGTCACTCTTCTTTTAGTTGTAGTGTAGTGCTTGTGCTGCTAAAATAGAATTGTTTTTGTTCTTGCATGAATGATTATTATTCCATCTTTCCACCTATGTATTGGTTCATCTCTTCTCCTCTGTCCTCATGTTTTAAGGCAGATAGCTTTTGTTGTAGTTAGGTCTGGTTTCATTCTTACCAAATATCCAAACCATTTCATTTGTTGTTTGTTTATATGTTTCATGAATCCATTACAGTCTAGTTATACCTTATCCTTATTGTTTCTGAGATGTCTGTTTGCAATGTCTTGTGTTGCATGTTTAAACCATTTGGTGTTTCTTTATGTAATACAGTAACAATGCAATGCTATTTATTAATTGAATTTCTTGCAAGCTTCCTTTGCTTCACTGAGTAACAGATCATCATCCTGCGGCTTGCTTGGCCACTTGCAGTTTAAGAATTCAATGACAAGTTTAATACAGAAAATATCCCAAACCAACTTCTGAAAAGGCAGCTTCCCAAAAAAATGAGGAAGATACTGTGCAATCCATTTTTGACAATAGAAACAAGAAAAAGAGTTCTTAAATGTTATATAGTGCCATTCTTAACATGTAGATGTGAATCATGGACAATAGGACAACAGACAAGAAAATCACTGGAGGCTGTTGAAATGTAGTTTTACAAAAGAATGTTGAGAATACCATGGACAGCTAAGAAGAGTAATAAAAATGTTCTGAAAAAGACCAAATAAAAAAAGAGAGCTAATTTCCAATATTAGGAAGAAACAATCATCATTTTTTGGTGGCCATGTAACGAGAAGGGAACAGCTGGAATATATTGTAACAACTGGGAAAATTGAGGGACGAAGAGATATAGGGTAGCAAAGAGAAAATATGCCATACAGCTTAATTAATAGAATGATTTTACAGAAGGTCAACAGCAGAAATGATCAATAACTATCAAGATCAAAAGTTGTGGAGAGACATGGTCACCTACATCAGCAGCCATGGTACTTAATGACGAGCCCTAACCACTTTGTCTTAGACCACAACTGATTCACCTCAAATATTTCTGGCTCCCCTGTATGTGCTCGTTAAACTTATATTTTTCTTGGTCATGAATATTATACTTACATAAATGAAATGTTTCATTTCCCAATCTATGAGATTTTAATTTCACTTTCAATAGAAATGTGAATTTTCTGTGTATAAAGACACTACAATTTTCTGATGTTTTCAGGATTTTTGGGAGACACTACGTAATTGTGATCAAACTATGCTGAATTTATCGACGCTTTTGACTTCCAAATATGGTAGCTGGAACACTTTTTTTTTTAATTAATTTTTTTTTATAGCAATAGCATTAGTCTCGTAACTGAGCGGTGATTCGTTGCCACATTTTGATATATTTTATCACAATTATCGAATGGTCAACGGTATTTGTCATGTGAGATTATGTACAAAAATGTACATATAAAATTTTTAACAAGTTTTTTTTTATATATTAAAATGATGTACATCAAATAATGATTTGTATCTTCATATATAACTAATTGTAATAATGTTAAAGTTATGTTTTTATTCAGTAATATATTAACATTCTGACCTTCATTTGCTAACATAACAAATTGTTGTTGTTAACTCGTGCATTTCACTAACAAATTAACAAACTAGTTCTCTATTATTGGTTCTTTTACACACAATTTGTAACACAATACCTGTGTTTTGGTAGCAAGTTCTGCCAAATTTCCACAAACATAACTCTATCTATAACTTGAAGAAAAGTAACATTGTTATATTCAGACACAATATAGCTCCACAACATTTATTTTAAGCTTGTAGGAAGTGATCTTTGTGGCTAATCTGCAGGAATTGCAGAACACATTTGGAGGTCTGGCAGGCTTTATGATTGAGTTCAAGATAAATGACAGCTTTCCAAGATAGCTCAGTGACAGCATCTTTGTTCAGTGACAGCATCTTTGTTCAGTGACAGCATCTTTGTTCAGTGACAGCATCTTTGTTCAGTGACAGCATCTTTCATTGTTCAGTGACAGCATCTTTGTTCAGTGACAGCATCTTTCTTTGTTAAGTGACATCATCTTTGCTCAGTGACAGCATCTTTGTTCAGTGACAGCATCTTTCTTTGTTCAGTGACAGCATCTTTGTTCAGTGACAGCATCTTTCTTTGTTCAGTGACAGCATCTTTCTTTGTTCAGTGACAGCATCTTTGTTCAGTGACAGCATTCTTCTTTGATCAGTGACAGCATCTTTTATCAGTGACAGCATCTTTGTTCAGTGACAGCGTCTTTGTTCAGTGACAGCATCTTTGTTCAGTGACAGCATCTTTGTTCAGTGACAGCATCTTTCTTTGTTCAGTGACAGCATCTTTGTTCAGTGACAGCATCTTTCTTTGTTAAGTGACAGCATCTTTGCTCAGTGACAGCATCTTTGTTCAGTGACAGCATCTTTCTTTGTTCAGTGACAGCATCTTTGTTCAGTGACAGCATTCTTCTTTGTTCAGTGACAGCATCTTTTATCAGTGACAGCATCTTTCTTTGTTCAGTGACAGCGTCTTTCTTTGTTCAGTGACAGCATCTTTGTTCAGTGACAGCATCTTTGTTCAATGACAACATCTTTGTTCAGTGACAGCATCTTTGTTCAGTGACAGCATCTTTGTTCAGTGACAGCATCTTTCTTTGTTCAGTGACAGCATCTTTGCTCAGTAACAGCATCTTTGTTCAGTGACAGCATCTTTCTTTGTTCAGTGACAGCATCTTTGTTCAGTGACAGCATCTTTCTTTGTTCAGTGACAGCATCTTTCTTTGTTCAGTGACAGCATCTTTCTTTGTTCAGTGACAGCATCCTTCATTGTTCAGTGACAGCATCTTTTATCAGTGACAGCATCTTTCTTTCTTCAGTGACAGCATCTTTCTTTGTTCAGTGACAGCATCTTTGTTCAGTGACATCATCTTTGTTCAATGACAGCATTTTTGTTCAGTGACAGCATCTCTGTTCAGTGACAGCATCTTTGTTCAGTGACAGCATCTGTGTTCAGTGACAGTATCTTTCTTTGTTCAGTGACAGCATCTTTCTTTGTTCAGTGACAGCATCTTTGTTCAGTGACAGCATCTTTCTTTGTTCAGTGACAGCATCTTTGCTCAGTGACAGCATCTGTGTTCAGTGACAGCATCTTTCTTTGTTCAGTGACAGCATCTTTGTTCAGTGACAGCGTCTTTGTTCAGTGACAGCATCTTTGTTCAGTGACAGCATCTTTCTTTGTTAAGTGACAGCATCTTTGATCAGTGACAGCATCTTTGTTCAGTAACAGCATCTTTCTTTGTTCAGTGACAGCATCTTTTATCAGTGACAGCATCTTTGTTCAGTGACAGCGTCTTTGTTCAGTGACAGCATCTTTGTTCAGTGACAGCATCTTTCTTTGTTCAGTGACAGCATCTTTGTTCAGTGACAGCATCTTTCTTTGTTAAGTGACAGCATCTTTGATCAGTGACAGCATCTTTGTTCAGTGACAGCATCTTTCTTTGTTCAGTAACAGCATCTTTCTTTGTTCAGTGACAGCATTCTTCTTTGTTCAGTGAGAGCATCTTTTATCAGTGACAGCATCTTTGTTCAGTGACAGCGTCTTTGTTCAGTGACAGCATCTTTGTTCAGTGACAGCATCTTTCTTTGTTCAGTGACAGCATCTTTGTTCAGTGACAGCATCTTTCTTTGTTAAGTGACAGCATCTTTGCTCAGTGACAGCATCTTTGTTCAGTGACAGCATCTTTCTTTGTTCAGTGACAGCATCTTTGTTCAGTGACAGCATCTTTTATCAGTGACAGCATCTTTCTTTGTTCAGTGACAGCATCTTTGTTCAATGACAGCATCTTTGTTCAGTGACAGCATCTTTTTTCAGTGACAGCATCTTTGTTCAGTGACAGCATCTTTCTTTGTTCAGTGACAGCATCTGTATTCATTGACAGAATCTTTCTTTATTCAGTGACAGCATCTTTCTTTGTTCAGTGACAGCATCTTTGTTCAGTGACAGCATCTTTCTTTGTTCAGTGACAGCATCTTTGCTCAGCGACAGCATCTTTGGTCAGTGACAGCATCTTTGTTCAGTGACAGCATCTTTCATTGTTCAGTGACAGCATCTTTCTTTGTTCAGTGACAGCATCTTTCTTTGTTCAGTGACAACATCTTTGTTCAGTGACAGCATCCTTCTTTGTTCAGTGACAGCATCTTTTATCAGTGACATCATCTTTCTTTGTTCAGTGACAGCATCTTTCTTTGTTCAGTGACAGCATCTTTGTTCAGTGTCATCATCTTTGTTCAATGACAGCATCTTTGTTCAGTGACAGCATCTTTGTTCAGTGACAGCATCTTTTTTCAGTGACAGCATCTGTGTTCAGTGACAGCATCTTTCTTTGTTCAGTGACAGCATCTTTGTTCAGTGACAGCATCTTTCTTTGTTCAGTGACAGCATCTTTCTTTGTTCAGTGACAGCATCTTTCTTTGTTCAGTGACAGCATCCTTCTTTGTTCAGTGACAGCATCTTTTATCAGTGACAGCATCTTTCTTTGTTCAGTGACAGCATCTTTCTTTGTTCAGTGACAGCATTTTTGTTCAGTGACAGCATCTTTGTTCAGTGACAGCATCTTTGTTCAGTGACAGCATCTTTCTTTGTTCAGTGACAGCATCTTTGTTCAGTGACAGCATCTTTCTTTGTTCAGTGACAGCATCTTTGTTCAATGACAGCATCTTTCTTTGTTCAGTGACAGCATCTT
The DNA here is from genome assembly GCA_032433765.1 of Megaustenia siamemsis. Classification (NCBI taxonomy): domain Eukaryota; kingdom Metazoa; phylum Mollusca; class Gastropoda; order Stylommatophora; family Ariophantidae; genus Megaustenia; species Megaustenia siamemsis. Next base: position 29,755,259 of record JAVIAB010000025.1, on the reverse strand, counting down.
TGATCAGTGACAGCATCTTTGTTCAGTGACAGAATCTTTGATCAGTGACAGCATCTTTGATCAGTGACAGCATCTTTGATCAGTGACAGCATTTTTCTTTGTTCAGTGACAGCATCTTTCTTTGTTCAGTGACATCATCTTTCTTTGTTCAGTGACAACATCTTTGTTCAGTGACAGCATCTTTGTTCAGTGACAGCATCTTTATTCAGTGACATCATCTTTGTTCAGTGACAGCATCTTTGTTTGACAGCATCTTTGTTCAATGACAGCATCTTTCTTTGTTCAGTGACAGCATCTTTGATCAGTGACAGCATCTTTCTTTGTTCAGTGACAGCATCTTTCTTTGTTCAGTGACAGCATCTTTATTCAGTGACATCATCTTTGTTCAGTGACAGCATCTTTGTTTGACAGCATCTTTGTTCAGTGACAGCATCTTTGTTCAGTGGCAGCATCTTTGTTCAGTGACACCATCTTTTTTCAATGACAGCATCTTTGTTCAATGACAGCATCTTTGTTCAGTGACAGCATCTTTGTTCAGTGACAACATCTATGTTCAGTGACAGCATCTTTGTTCAGTGACATCATCTTTGTTCAGTGACAGCATCTTTGTTCAATGACAGCATCTTTATTCAATGACAGCATCTTTGTTCAGTGACAGCATGTTTGTTCAGTGACAGCATCTTTGTTCAATGACAGCATCTTTGTTCAGTGACAGCATCTTTGTTCAGTGACAGCATCTTTGTTCAGTGACAGCATCTGTGTTCAGCGACAGCATCCTTGACTGTGAGCAGAAGTTGTGTTCTGCTGTCAAGTATGTTGCTAGAATTGGCATTAGTTTCTGTAATCTTCAGCAACAGCGAATGACTATGAGGAAGAAGCACAGCTGGTTGTTGCTGTCAGTGTTATGTTCACTAAGAGAACAGACATTTTTGTTCTTAATTCTTTCTTAATAGCACACAATCAAGAGAATGCATAGCTTTTCTCAAACTTTTACAATTACAAATGTGAAGCAAATATCAGGGATTCTTCTTTCTGTCAGTTCTCTATGCATTCATTTGAGTATTGTAATTATTACCAGATTTCAATGGTTTGTATCCATGCCTGCAGAGTATGATGTGGACGTTCATTTCAACTTGTTTACTCTCTTAAGTTAATATTGTGGGTTCTTCGTACACCTCGTATACACAGACATACCTTGACTTACGACGAGGTTAGATTCTGAAAAGCTCATCATGAAACAGAAATATGAAAGTAGCACATGATGTCATACATGCAGCCATCTAATTTATGACACATTCATTTTTTGTTTTTTTTTTCCCACTAGAGTTAATGAAGCAAATGTGGCTAAGTTTTGTAGAACATGACATCATACTGAGACATTTATTGGTCATCATCATTGCATTCTGAACATGTCCATAGGTACTCAGATCCCCTCCTCAGCAAGTCCTGCAGTGTCCAGCGACTGACGACTCCAGTTCTGTGTTGGTTGATAAGTCTTCTTACATACATGCCCACTAAGTTTCTCATTTCTAGCTGTGCTCATCTTAACTCCCATCTCTTTCATCCAAAGGAGTGACATGGACTCATAGTTGTTGAAGTCCTGTGCCCTTCCCACCTTTCAGAGGGCACTGATGACATCCATTGGTTGACCATCTTCAATGACAGTGCAGATAGCCAACCTGTCCGTTCTTTCATTTCCCCACACTCCCGCGTGTCCTAGGACATAGACAAAGGTGACCTTACATATTTTTGACTTCTGCAATGACTCTACCCATTGCATGCATACAGAGCCCGCCTCCACTTTTCTTATCCTGCTCATCGAATCACTCAGTATACATGCGTGGGTGTAGTCTTGTGACTCAAACCAGACGAATGCCTTGGTCACTGCCATCACCTCCATCGTCATGCTACTCGTGGTCATAACGTACGTACCACTGTCTTCCTTGACTATTCTGCCTGCTGAGTGTGCTGTAAATGCCCATGCACTCCTTTAGCGTCGTATTACATATCCGTCTGTATAGATGACTGCATCTTTCTCATTGGTGTTATCCCAGATGAGACTGTTGACCTCCGCAATGACCACGACTGAGTTCTGTTCCCTACATTTCCTGTTGAGTGTGACAATACACATAGAAGTAACGACATCATAATATTTCCTTTCAATACATGTATTCCAATTCTCGTATTGTAACTCTGGAGAATCATAACTCTGGTGATTGTTTGTTAAGATATGTCTATGTAGATTTGATCTCAACATTTTAGGTTGAGGAGTTCGTTCAAGCAATCCTTATATGTTCCACTTCTATCACTAACAATTGTGTTGCAGCAAAAGCTTTCATTTCTCTGTTTTATGGATTTGGCTCTATTAAAATCATTTCTTGGGCATTCTTCTGTACTTGACTGAATTGTTGTTTGTGTTTACTTCTTGAAGCTTAGCTTTGCATGACTTTGTATCAGCTTCCTTGATAAGATTGAGAAGCTCTTATTATTAATTAGTACAGTCAAAATGTATTGTTTTCACTGCTATTTATGGATGGCACTTGTGACCTAATGAAACATAGAAGACAAAGTCTTGCGTTGAATGGGTCGTGACTCAACAAGAGAGCAAAACCCTAACATAACAAATCAAGAGACTCATCAACAATAAGAATTTCACTTGAGGTGTATTCTGTGGACCCTTTGTGATGTGTGACCGAAAGGGTAACCCTTCCAGTGATTAGATTGTACTCAGGTACTATTGCATGCATAGCACTTGAAGATGAGGAGACCAGTGCTTTGATTGTATCCAGGCATTGCATTGTAGCACTTGAAGATGAGGAGGCCAGTGCTTTGATTGTATCCAGGCATTGCATTGTAGCACTTGAAGATGAGGAGGCCAGTGCTCTATGCAGCTATTGCCTTATCAAACTTTGCCAGCCAGACTTCTCTTTTCATAACTGGTCAACTTATCTTGTCTGCCGAGAATTTAATCCATGTTTGTGTTGTGTGCCAGCATTCATCATTTCCTAGGTTTGTAAATCATATCATAGGAAGACATCATCAATATTATCCAGTATCCATTCAAGATTATATTACCATGAATTAAAGGTAACAGATTGTTGTGGCTTTTATTGGAAAGTTGAATCAAAGTACACTTTTATTGAATGATGTGCAAACATTTTGTAAAGAAATACATTCTGAGCAAATATAAAGTTATTCAACACACTTCAGTCTTGTCTTGTTGTTTATCTACAATGTTTTATAACTGTAATCTAGTGTTAATTATTACCTTTCTTTACATATCTTTTGGTTTATCAGAGGCTAGATGTGCTTTCTCATGACTCCCCTCTCGTTCACTCATTACATAATCCCGCCCACTGTTATGGATGGTCTAGAGGTAAGACATTGGCCTCTGGACAAGAAGGTTCTGGGTCCAAATCACACTACAGGCGGTAGGAATTTTTCACTTTGAATCTGCTGTTTCTTTGTGGTTTTACCCTCCCCTGGTCTCTAGGTGGTGAAATCCTATGTTTAGCCTACCCTGGTCTCTAGGTGGTGAAATCCTATGTTTAGCCTACCCTGGTCTCTAGGTGGTGAAATCCTATGTTTAGCCTACCCTGGTCTCTAGGTGATGAGATCCTATATCTAGCCTACATCTAGGTGGTGATATTCTATATCTAGTCTACCTTGACCTCTAGGTGGTGAGATCCTATATCTAGTCTACCCTGACCTCCTGGTGGTGATATCCTATATCTAGCCTACCCTGGTCTCTAGGTAGTGAGATCCTATATCTAGTCTACCGTGGTCTCTAGGTGGTGAGATCCTATATCTAGTCTACCCTGACCTCTAGTGGTGAGATCCTATATCTAGTCTACCCTGGTCTCTAGGTGGTGAGATCCTATATCTAGTCTACCCTGACCTCCTGGTGGTGAGATCCTATATCTAGTCTACCCTGGTCTCTAGGTGGTGAGATCCTATATGTAGTCTACCCTGGTCTCTAGGTGGTGAGATCCTATATCTAGTCTACCCTGACCTCTAGGTGGTGAGATCCTATATCTAGTCTAGCCTGGTCTCTAGGTGGTGAGATCCTATATCTAGTCTACCCTGGTCTCTAGGTGGTGAGATCCTATGTCTAGCCTACCCTGGTCTCTAGGTGATAGGATCCTATATCTAGTCTAGCCTGGTCTCTAGGTGGTGAGATCCTATATCTAGTCTACCCTGACCTCCTGGTGGTGAGATCCTATATCTAGTCTACCCTGGTCTCTAGGTGGTGAGATCCTATATCTATACCCTGACCTCCTGGTGGTGAGATCCTATATCTAGTCTTCCCTGGTCTCTAGGTGGTGAGATCCTATATGTAGTCTACCCTGGTCTCTAGGTGGTGAGATCCTATATCTAGTCTACCTTGACCTCTAGGTGGTGAGATCCTATATCTAGTCTACCCTGACCTCTAGGTGGTGATTTCCTATATCTAGTCTACCCTGACCTTTAGGTGGTGAGATCCTATATCTATTCTACCCTGGTCTCTAGGTGCTGAGATCCTATATATAGTCTAACCTGGTCTCTAGGTGGTGAGATCCTATATCTAGTCTACCCTGACCTCCAGGTGGTGAGATCCTATATCTAGTCTACCCTGACCTCTAGGTGGTGAGATCCTATATCTAGTCTACCCTGACCTCTAGGTGGTGAGATCCTATATCTAGTCTACCCTGGTCTCTGGGTGGTGAGATCCTATATCTAGTCTACCCTGGTCTCTAGGTGGTGAGATCATACGAGTATATCTAGTCTACCCTGGTCTCTAGGTGGTGAGATCTTATATCTAGCCTACCCTGGTCTCTTGTTGGTGAGATCCTATATCTAGTCTACCCTGGTCTCTAGGTGGTGAGATCTTATATCTAGTCTACCCTGGTCTCTAGGTGGTGAGATCCTATAACTAGCCTACCCTGGTCTCTAGGTGGTGATATCCTATATCTAGCCTACCCTGGTCTCTAGGTGGTGAGATCCTATATCTAGTCTATAGTTTGTTTGTCTGTCAATTTTTCCGAGTGCTAACACATACTTCTTTGTTCTATTATTCCCTATATCTAGTCTACCTTGACCTCTAGGTGGTGAGATCCTATATCTAGTCTACCCTGACCTCTAGGTGGTGATTTCCTATATCTAGTCTACCCTGACCTCTAGGTGGTGAGATCCTATATCTATTCTACCATGGTCTCTAGGTGCTGAGATCCTATATATAGTCTAACCTGGTCTCTAGGTGATGAGATCCTATATCTAGTCTACCCTGACCTCCTGGTGGTGAGATCCTATATCTAGTCTACCCTGACCTCTAGGTGGTGAGATCCTATATCTAGTCTACCCTGACCTCTAGGTGGTGAGATCCTATATCTAGTCTACCCTGACCTCTAGGTGGTGAGATCCTATATCTAGTCTACCCTGACCTCTAGGTGGTGAGATCCTATATCTAGTCTACCCTGACCTCTAGGTGGTGATATCCTATATCTAGTCTACCCTGGTCTCTTGTTGGTGAGATCCTATATCTAGTCTACCCTGGTCTCTAGGTGGTGAGATCCTATAACTAGCCTACCCTGGTCTCTAGGTGGTGATATCCCATATCTAGCCTACCCTGACCTCTAGGTGGTGAGATCCTATATCTCGTCTACCCTGACCTCTAGGTGGTGAGATCCTATACCTAGTCAACCCTGACCTCTAGGTGGTGAGATCCTATATCTAGTCTACCCTGACATCTAGGTGGTGATATCCTATATCTAGTCTATCCTGGTCTCTAGGTGGTGAGATCCTATATCTAGCCTACCCTGGTCTCTAGGTGGTGAGATCCTATATCTATTCTATAGATAGTCTATAGTTTGTTTGTCTGTCAATTTTTCCGAGTGCTAACACATACTTCTTTGTTCTATTATTCCCTATATCTAGTCTACCCTGACCTCTAGGTGGTGAGATCCTATATCTAGTCTACCTTGACCTCTAGGTGGTGAGATCCTATATCTAGTCTACCCTGACCTCTAGGTGGTGATTTCCTATATCTAGTCTACCCTGACCTCTAGGTGGTGAGATCCTATATCTATTCTACCCTGGTCTCTAGGTGCTGAGATCCTATATATAGTCTAACCTGGTCTCTAGGTGGTGAGATCCTATATCTAGTCTACCCTGACCTCCTGGTGGTGAGATCCTATATCTAGTCTACCCTGACCTCTAGGTGGTGAGATCCTATATCTAGTCTACCCTGACCTCTAGGTGGTGAGATCCTATATCTAGTCTACCCTGGTCTCTGGGTGGTGAGATCCTAAATCTAGTCTACCCTGGTCTCTAGGTGGTGAGATCATACGAGTATATCTAGTCTACCCTGACCTCTAGGTGGTGAGATCCTATATCTAGTCTACTCTGACCTCTAGGTGGTGAGATCCTATATCTAGTCTACC